>JAODTR010000024.1:1399532-1459295 GCA_025399935.1 Amblyopsis rosae
ATTATTTATACATTTCTTTATTTATTTATACTTTTATATATTTATTTATTTATTTTTTATTATGGCAGTCCTGGTCCTCCATACAGGTCTGCCTTTCCTGAGGAGAAAATGGCACTGGCGCTTAAGTGCAAATTATAACACCAGTAGTGTTTATTGGTAGAAAGAGGAACGCATCTTAACTGAATCAACAGACTTCACAGCAAAATACAAAAGCTATGCTCACTTAAACAAATATTATACACTACTATACGTTGCAAATAATTAACACTTTGAGTTAATTCTTATACAATGTATGTCTCGCTATATGTGTGCTATCAAACATGCTAATTACATTTTTATTTTGTTACAAGAAAATGTGAAATACTGGCATCTAGGCTGCCATGTTTACTTTTTCTCATTAGAATTTATCACTATAGCCAGATGTTACTGAATCAACCATGAACATTAATTAGCTGGTTTGATGTGGTAACATCATGCTCCATCCAGACAGACCTGGCTTTTATAGGCTGTAGGGGAAATTACTTGATTGATCCTGAAGGACTCCTATGTATACACAGTCTGGCAGCCAGAACAGGCAGACAGACCCCCACCCCTCCCCACACGCACGCACACACACACACACACACACAATCCATAAAAAAAACATCCTTCTCATCTAGTTCACCTTTATACAGTATAGTAGCGTAGATGCTGTTGAGCCAATGTTAACCTAATTCTGCTACGTCTCTCTTACATCCATACTATCTCTGTATTTACTTAATATATACATTTGTTTTCCCTGTATTCCCCCCCACAACCCTCTCCCCGTCCTCTGTCTCCCTCTCACAGTAAGTGAGTTTCATCGGGGGTGCTTGCCGGGCGAAATCACCTCAGGGGGAACACTTTATTATCTGTAGTCAAAGCGTCACCGCAAATACCATTCTACACACACAAGTGTCACTTTCCATTTGTCTGGTCCCTTGGCTGCTGGAGGCCAGGCCCAGAGCCTTTTTTTTTTCAAACCCGCAGCGTGGGAAAGCACACGTCCTAGCATTCCTGCCCCATTAACAACGCTGGCCGGATGGCACCTCTATCATGGTCGGCATCAGCATTGTGAACAGCACAGGCAGTGAGACAGACCACACGCACGCCACAACAACTCAGTGTTTTGTTCACCATTCACCTAACAAGCGCATTTTTATACGACTAGCTGTTCATGATAGCGTTTGATCTGCTGTTTTTAAAGCAGCCACAACCTGCTTTTAAACAGTAACTCCTGCTGTTCAAGCTGACCTTGCTGGGCCACCGTAGCAAGAACAACACGGGTGGTGCACCCAGGACCCTCATGCAGGAATGCAGGTGGGCCCTATTGTGGGATACCCGTGCACCAAACACACACAGAAAGGGTGAGGAGCGGTAGAGACAGAACAGGCACAGAACATGAGGCCATTTAAGCTCAGGTTTATCCAGGCTGTGGTAATTCACAGAGGCCTGGATGGGCAACATAAAAGGTCACAATTTATTCTTTACATGGCCGTTCTGGTGGTGTGCAGTGTATGGGTGTTTAAAGATCTGTGGAGAAAGGGGAACAGGGGGGGTCCCATTATATGGACTGACTGGGATGAAGCACCCTCCCCCCCAGGTCAGCCCAGGCCACCCTCACTGTGCACACAGCATGCTCTGGAAAGCAAAGCCTTTATCAGCAAATACCCAGAGTCAGCAGAAGTGGCGGGACGCTTATGTGTTGCGACTGGCACACTAGCCGATATTGTCATGTGCGATTAGGCCTGCGCTGGCGAGCCTGTGCACTCATTCCTCCTATGGTGTCAAAGTGAACCCCTTTGTCTCTCTCTCCCTCTCCCTCTCTCTCTCCCTCTCTCTCTCTCTGTGTTTGGTTTATTACATTTTTGATGAGTCTGGCAAAACTGATTATATACACTAGCAGCAAACTAAAAATAGAGACGGATATACATTAGATAAAGACATACTGTCAATGTTCTAAGGGATTCAATAATACTAGAATATGAACCCTAAAATGGAATATGGTGATATCTAATTAAAGTGCTGTTGAAACTAAAGAAATCATTGTAAAAAACCTCTCTCTCTCTGTTTTGTTTCTCCTTCTAAGCATTTCTATTTTATGACCATGCCCTTTCCGCCCTACATCACAATATGCCCTCGTTGGCCCTTGTTAGGAGCTGTGCTCCACTGAGAAGACACACACACACACACACACTCTCACACACACACACACACACAAACATGCACACACGCACGCACGCAAGCACGCACACGCACACACGTGCGCGCACACACACAAACACACACACGCACACACACACACACACACACAGAGTGTAAAAGCGCAACACATCTGGGATGATTTCCGGAACACAATAAAAAGAAGTCTTCGGGGACTAATTAACCGTACAAGGTGGAGTCCAGGAGAGCCATCCACAGGCTAGAGCTTGCCGCTGCACCAACAGGCAAACAGGCAGCGCTGATGTGCCAGTTGTTATGTCTCCACACACCTCCCCAGATGACGGAGCCGATAGAGGAACAAAGAAAGAAAGGGGGGGCTCGGCAGAGAGGGGGACAGACACAGTCGTGACACCGGGGAGGCCAGGTATGAGCGCAACAGCAGACGATGACAAGGGCACATGGAAACAGGGAGGTGGGGGGAGACAGAGAGGTGGGGGAGAAAACACAGCAGCAGAATCTCAACAAGCACGAATCCTGACCTGAAAGATCTACTGTGTCAGGCCTCCCCCGATCCTGCCTGTGTTAAGAGACTGTGACACACTGTGACACACC
Source organism: Amblyopsis rosae (assembly GCA_025399935.1). Classification (NCBI taxonomy): domain Eukaryota; kingdom Metazoa; phylum Chordata; class Actinopteri; order Percopsiformes; family Amblyopsidae; genus Amblyopsis; species Amblyopsis rosae. The sequence continues at coordinate 1,402,326 of JAODTR010000024.1, forward strand.
GCTTCCTCAAAAGACTATACGTGTAGTAGAGCCATGAGCCGCTACAGTATACACTACTGTACACAACAACACACACACACAGGGTTTGTGGAGAGGATTGCTCGCGATTGTAGGAGCATCCGGCAATAAGCTGTGAGACATGTACTGTGGAAGGAGAAAGATGGTGGTACAGTAGGAGATAGAGAGAGAGAGAGGGATGGGGGATGGGGGGGGGGGGGGGTGCTGGGGGCGTCTGGGCAGGTCTGTCAGAGGAAGTAGTGGTACGTACGTACGCAGGCCTGCTGCAGGTAAATGGGAGAAGAAAGGCGCCTGCAGGCTGCCCCAGGCAAACCTGGGCCCTTCTGTTCTATCATTTAGGAGACAAGTCCTCTGATTCCCAATTAATATTTAACACTGCACAGACAACATGGCTGCAGGGCAGGAGAGGAGAGGAGAGGAGATGAGAGGAGAGGAGAGGAGAGGAGGGACAGGAGAGGAGAAGAGAGGAGAGGAGAGGAGATGATCCACAGATTAGTCGTAAATAGATGAGAGATAGATACACGTTCTATAACACAATGTACAGGATTTCAGAAGAATTGATGACAGGACAAGAAGCACAGCATGAAGCCTATGTTGTTACTTTTTAGATTTGGGTCTGAATAGCGACACCCACACGCTCACACACTAGGTGGATTATTTTACTCATCACTGCTATTAACCACACATAATGACAGAACTAAAACTCATATCATTTCATATGTGCTCATAAAATATAACAACCCTCCCTACAACCCTGCTGTGACCTCCGCTCTGGGGGATTGCAGCGAGCATCGGGTCATTTCCTGTGAGACAGCAAGGGTCTGTGGATACTCCCTGCTCTACCTCCTGCTCTCTGGCAGGAGAGAGAGAGAGAGAGAGAGAGAGAGAGAGAGAGAGAGAGAGAGAGAGACACACACACGTACCGTGCCACCCTGCACCTGGGATATGTCCACATAACAGCTTGGATGCCTCAGAAGCAGGAAACATGCGTTTTCAACCCAAGTCCTACTGGGATCAAAACCAAAGCAGAGCCCCTCTTCCTAGAGGCTTAGCTCCCGGGGCAACAAGACTGCCCCCCCTCCCTTCCTCCTCTATGTTGGAAGCAGAAGGCAGAGGGCACAGGGAAGGCACGGCTCTGTGGGACACCACCGCCATGCCGGAAATCATATTCCCTCTGCCAGCGCTGAGACTCAGCGATGGCCTGGATAGGCTCCTCAAGGAAGCTACAGTATAGAGGTGAATACGCGTCAGTGACACATTATACGCACTGCACAGTAGCTGAGCTAAAAGCCCATTCCATGATGAAGACCTCCAGGGAATGCAGACGTCCAGCGAGCAGGAACAGCATAGATGGCCGTTAATCAACCCCTTAACATGGAAAACCCACTGTGTGACCTCCATTCTACAAAATGTGGAATGAGACGGCCTCTGTGGGCAGCCTGAGGAATGCCAAATGAGAAGGAGAAACCAGGCAGTTCAATCAGTGGGAAAAGGTCAAGTGCATAAATGCATGCAGATTCTCTCCTCCCTTGCAGTTCCACTATATTGCCCTCGTCCTGCCGGGCTCTGAGGCAATCAGGGTAAAGGTTGTTATTTCTGCCGCTGCTTGTGACCACATTTAAATATTCCTTCACGTACCGGCACCGTGTGGCGATTGGATATGGAAGGCTAATTCCATTGTTATGTCGTACACCGGCTCACGCAACAGTGGGTGGAAAAACGGTAGCTGGAGGTCATTACCTGTGCATATTCCCCCCTCTCTGGCAACTGCAGCTTAGGAGGAGAAGCTCACAGAGCAAGCTAATGGCTCCAGCAGCTGGGCCTATGGAGGCATAGGGCTATTAGGAAAACTACAATCCCCAGGTGAAGCCGATGTCATGTCCTGAGGCGCCGTGTGACAAGGACAGCTTGTCTCTGTCCGTCAAGCATGGAGATGTGTGAACCTTTTGGCTCTCTCACGTGCACGCCCATGCCTTGAGTGGCACGTCAGGCTGGCTGGCTGGTGTGTGTGTGTGTGTGTGTGTGCGTGCGTGCGTGTGTGTTTTCGACAATTGTGTGATTTAATGTGTGTGTGTGTGTGTGTGTGTGTGTGTTTTCGATAATTGTGTGTGTGCGCTTTTGTTTGGATGAGTGTGTGTGTGTGTGCGTGTTGGAGCTGTGCCCCTGCTTGGCTTAGCAGCAGGAGGGTACACCCAGATCGTGCCCAACGTCTGCTCCAATCACATGACGGCTGGATAAAGAACAACATTAAAATGCACAGCAAATGTGCCACATATAATCCTATGAGCGTTCTCATGCAGGGTACTTGGCCCGCCGCCAATATAGCTGGAGAATAATGAGTAAACAAATCAGCCTATAGAAAGCTGACAATAGCCGTTCTGGAAATAGCTAGTGTGTTGCTCCGTACGTCACATGTGGCACGGTAATTGCTGTCTGGGTCTGAGGAGATGGCAGGGCGGCAGTGTGGAGTAGCTCTGTCGTCCAGCCTGCTCCTCCACCTCCTCTCCCTCTACCTCCTCATCCTGCCACTCCCTGGTCTTCCAGCCACACACCCAAGGAGGGGGGGGATCAAGGGCTGGTGTGGTCAGAGATGGAAGATGCCTCTGAGGATGAGGCTGGGGGAGTCAGTGGGATCTATTCACCGGCTCCCCCTGCAGGGCCATTCTCTTGCCCTCGCTCTCATCTCCACTGGATGGGTGCCCTCTCTCCGAGGGGCACGCCGCAATGACAGGCCCGGGCTCCACCGCCATCTCCAACGCCTTTCATGTCTCCATCTAGGGCAGCGCTACAGAGAGAGAGACGTGGAGGGACTGGCTACAAATGTCACCCATAAGGGGGGATTTAATAAAAAATGACAGGGGCTGGCGCTGGCGAGGGCCGCCACATACGCAGAGAGTTTGGGCGCCTATGATTTATAATTCAAGTAATGCTCTGCACTCCTTTTAATTCCACGTCAGAGGGGCGAATACAAATCAAAAGGCTGCCTCTGTGAGTCTAATCCAATATGATATCTTTAAGGGCAGGCGGTCAATGGCTTTTTGAAAAGCCAGCTTCTCTCTCCTCCCACTTGTCTGTCTTTCTCCATGTCCCTCTTCTCTTCTCTCCTGCCCCAAACCCCCCCCCCCCCGGCCCCCTGGCCCAGACAGAGCGTGGGGGGCTGTGATAATGGAAACATCCCACTCTCTGCCTCCCGTTTCTCCCCGCTAAGCTCCGCTCGCTCGGGGGAAATTGATTGTCTGGCGAGCCGATCTGAACGCTTCCAGCTGATGGCAGCGCCAGTTAAGTCCTTTTTTATTGAGGGTATGAGGGATTTTTAATGGGAGTTGCATCAATGAACTGTGCAGGCTCTTGGCATCTGCATGCAGGGGCTTTCCCCCTAATACCCTCATCCACCCCTGAGCTCCATCCTACCCCCCACAGCCCCAGTGCTCTGCCACTATGCAGCCATGCCTGCATACTGGCAATACATAGGCTATGGTTACTGCTTAATATAAATGGAAAGGCTGAAATTAGTAAATAAAGTAATTAATTACAATACAATACAATAATTAATTAATAATTACAATAATTAAAATCTCCTACCACACTTCCTGGTAGTGTTTATGAGCTGACAAGAGCATGAGACGTTCAGCACAAGTTGTTTATGCGATGTAATGGACGGAAGAGGCTGTCTATAGTGGTTGCATCCTGACTAGGGGTGCACAATATATCGATTCAGTATCGTTATCGCAATATCACGTTGCGCAATATCATATAGGAAATGTTGCAGGAAGTGCAATATTCAGTTTATTTTGTGGATAGAGGTGTGTCCATTGGCTGTTTGGCTCAGTTGTGTTTGATTTAGACAGAAGAACAGTAAGATGTGGGCTGAGGAAGCTAATGACATAATAGAGATCAAAGAGGAAACATTCGTGGCCAAAAAGAATGCCTCTCGGTATCTTGGAATTACTGTTGAAAATGTGTTGTTTTGATGTTCCCATAACCTCTGTGTTTTTACTCATGTTTAAAAATATCTAAATTAATATTGATACTGAAATTAATGATCAATATCGCAATATCTAATTTTATCAATGTCGTGCACCCCTAATCCTGATCTATAGGCTGCCAGTACACCTCCATCATATGCTCCTACTCTCTCCATCTTCTTCCACGTAACCGTCAACCAGGCCACAGCTGATGCACCACATGTGCATCAGTTATGCTAGCGGCCAAAGCCGACGTTGGCCTTTCGGCACCCAGGCCACGTGCCGGACAAACAAACAATCAAGCCATTGAGTGTAGAAGCCCAGCAATGATGGAAATGCTACACTTTGACCTCCCCAGAGACGGACAGAAGGCTGTTATGCTCAGACACAGTGATTAGCAACCTCAAGTCAGCTGCTATGGTAATCTTTCAATCACAGGGTTTAACAGGTGGACACACACAGACAGAGAGAGAGAGAGAGAGAGAGAGAGAGAGAGAGAGAGAGAGATATGGGATATCCACAGAGGCCAAGGAGAGACTGTCCTTTTTCTCTATTGATTTGTGCCTGGACTCTCACAGGCCGCTCCTCAATAAAGGATCCTGGGAGGAAGTGGGCTAATCCTATAGAAATTGGAAGGAGGGAATCGATTAAGATGACCACTGAGGTCTGCCTCTATTTGGCTCCCGCTCTCCATCGTTACCTCGGCTAATTCTATTTTGCACCGACGCTCTCTCCTTCACCATCCCTTCCACTTCACCTCTGCCCCAAACCTTATTAGCAGGCCAGGCAGCAAACCCCCCCCACATTTCCATTGTGATACACAACGTACCACCCCCCCCAACTTGGTCTCTTGTACAGTGCAGGACTGTGGTGCAGCTAATAGGCTGGTCCCCTACAGCCCTATATCAGAGCGTCTTTAATAAAGCCTTCGCCTGTGCTTGTAGCCCTTGCTAGGAGAAGCAAAGAGACCCTCCACTCCCATTAAGCCTCTCTAAGATGAGCTAGACAGTACTAGTGTGTGCCTCTAGCCGTAGTCCATTTCTTTTATAACTCTGCTTGAGGTACCGCAGCAAGCAGGCCTCCTTGTAAACAAAGGCTAGGAGCTTCCTATGAAGGAGAACAGACCTCGCGCCGCATTATCAGCCAACAGACTCTCACTGTTAAAAGGGTTAATCTCACATCTTCAAGGACATTAGCTGGAAATGACCTTAGAGGCCTCCCAGAGGCAGCCACGGCTCTCTTTAATCCGAGAACCAGTCGGAACCAGTTTTGCCAGTTTCATTGCGGCGAGCGCATCTCTGTCCCTTTACACCACTTGTGAGCGGACAGAGCTCCTTTTTTTCTTTTTCTCGCTGTGGGAGCAAACACAGCAGCTGTCATGCTTTACAGGCGTCCAGGGCCAGACACTGTAAATGTTTACAGACCCTCAGGGTCACCCAGGGCCAGCCAGGCACGTTAAACACTGTCTGCTTAGCCCCCGTTGCCACGACTGCACACATCGGCACCGTTACGCCGCCCTCCATTCACAATGAGTAGCCAGACGACACGGCAACTCGAGGTCCAAGTGCAGAGCGAACTGAGCTGTTTAGAATTCCTTGGAGTCGGCGAAGGAGCACAGTCGCAAAACAACAGCAACCGGAAAGTCCATTTTCCCTCACTTATTCACAGCCAAGGTAATCTGTTTGCATCATTCAGCGTGACCGCTAGCTTAAATGAAACAACCCAAGCCCACAAGCCTCCCTTCTCCTTCAGCCTTTAGATAGTTGGTAACCCCCCCCCCCCCAGCCAACCACATTTAACTTTTTGACCAATCCCAGCGCGCCCTTTCAGTTGGTAAAACTCACACTTGCGTCCGAGAGCTTGCGGCGGCTCCAGGGTCTTGCTGGCACACACTGGGTGCTGAGCCGGAGGGTTCTGCCTCCTCTGCAGACAGGCCAACATGGCGAGGTGGGTGCACAACTACAGCCGTTGGGAGAGCTGCAGCCAACCTATAGGAGAGAGAGAGAGAGAGAGAGAGAGAGCGAGATTGATTGATTGATTTTTAGCAATTGTGTACAGTAAAGTCAGTTTCTTTAATTAATTATACCCTAAGAAGAAAAATATGATTTATTTATTTGTTACTTCTTCGTAACTACTTCGTAACATTCATGCCAATTAAGCCCATTGAATTGAGACAGACAGACAGAGAGAGAGAGAGAGTGAGGCAGAAAGCGAGAGAACGTGAGCTTAATGATCAGAGGCCAAAGCTCCACAGGCATGTCCGCTAAGCCTGCGTGGGCCTAGCTGTGGGCCGAGCTGAGGAGCAGGGTTCTTCACCCAGGAGTTAATTGGGAAAGCATGCCCACAGCTGCCGGGCCTGGTGGCTCTGTGCGCTGAATGCTAAACACACACCTGCACCGCGCTGATGAGGCTGTCTCTGGGCACCGTCCAGGGCCAGTCACATAGCATCAAACAGTGCATCCACACATCCAGTCAAGCCCGTCGCTCGTCTGTGATACTGGGCTCATGCATGCACACGTGCACCTGCATGCGCGCGTGCACACACACACACAAACACACTCTCTCTCTGAGATACACAGTATCCCTTCGAGGGCAGGGTATATGTGGGTGATGGATGGTGTTATCTATGGACAGCAAAAAATAAAAAAGAATACTAATATAAAAAAGAAGAGTTACTGCTGAGAAAACAGCAGTCTGTCTGCAGCAACTTAACATGCAACAGCTCTGGGGGACTGTCAAGCAAGGCCTGAGGGGAACCGAGAGGTGTCTAGATATATACCTGTGTATACATACACATATACACACACCATGCCATAGTGTCTGCTGCTTATGTGTGTATGGGACTGTGTGTGTGCGTGCGTGTGTGTGCTTCAGCACACGCTGATGGCTTGGGAGGGGGAACAGAGTGCCAACCATACATCAGGGCTGGTGACGGCGCTAATCAATCTCCCTGTAGGCCATAAATCTCCACTTCTGCACCCGCCTTTCCCCGCAGCCTCTTGCACACTCTGGAACAGAGATGGAGGTGACGCCAGTTTCCTCTCAAATGGCTCACCCAGAGGGGACCGACAGCCAACCACAACCAAAGGTTGCCTCTGTGTGATAGTTGTGTGCATGTGTGCAGGTGTTGTGGTAGTTTGTCAAGTACAGGACCATTATAATTCTAAGACAGTGTGCTCCATTTAATTACACAGTGCAGGAGGCTGGAGAGAGAAACAGCAGAGTCATACAGTACAATGATGACTGATTACAAGTTGCTCTGGTAGAATTACCAGCCGGGGCAAGATGAGAGCCGCCAACATAAACCATTTAGCCGGGGTGCTTTTACACTCAGGAAGGATCAAGATCCACTCGGCTGTAGTTCACTTATCTCACTTACCATACACACTGCTTGGTTTCCGAGAAAATTATAAAAAAAAGCACTTACCACTGCATACATAAAAAATAAAAGAAAGAATACATTGGAAACCCGCTCTCACCTAAAAAGCATTTCTGTGTTAAGCATTACTGCTTTTATGCTCCTGTGTACATTTGAGTCTCCTGTCCAGAATGCATCAACATGAAACTCCATAATTTCCATGTGAGCCAGTAGCCTTCCATATAAATACTAAAAAGCACAGACGAATATTTCATCTCGGCTGTCAGCCATCGTCTCCTACCGTGATGCGTGACAGATTATTGAAAAATGATTTCTCATGCGCCTGTCAGAGGCTTGTCCCCTGTTATTTATTTTCTCGGTGAATCACTAAATGAACATTTAGCCACCTGCCATCGGTCCATTACTTAGTTTTAGAGATTATCATTTTAATATGAAAGAAAGCAATTACAATGATTAGGAGTTAAATGGCTGGCAGCCCACAAAGAGTCAGTCGCATGTTCTTACTCATTTAGGATGAGGAGGACATGAAATTTTAATTAGAAATAATAGTTGTTAAAAAAGTAAATTACTTACAAAAAGTACTCAATCATACCAAATGTTTAGATTGACAGGTTAGAAAAGCCCTACTCAAGGTAGAAGCTTTTTACATTTAATCGGGAGAAACACTAGTAGAAACACTAATTATTAACATTTTCTAGAGATTTATTCTAAATAAAGCCCATTCCCTTGACACTTATATAAAATACATAATAATAATAAATGTTTCATCCTTCTGAGAGATGGTCCAAAAAACCAAGGTAAACAGGAGTTCTCCCAAAGACATTAGAAATGGTTTACTATTTTCCCCTCTTTCTAAATAAAGTTAAACCTTCCAACCCCCCCCCCCCCCCCCTCTCTCTCTCACATGTTAAAGATGCAAAGAGAGGGGCCCTCTCTCTTGCCAGGTGCTTGTGAAAAGACGTCTCTTGCAGTGCCATTTCCTCTCATACAGGCTGGCCTGGCCCAAACACACAGGCACTTTGAGCTCATTACTGGCTATTCACCAGCTAAAACCTCCTCTCCGCGAGGATACTAATTTCACAACAAGCCCTCACTCACACAGTCCATTTGTTAAGGAGACAGCGGTAGAGCGAGGTGTGGATAGAGACCAAAGACTTGTCTTATAGGGGGATGCCTGCACAGTCTTCACCCCTCTCTGAAAATGAAAGACAATCGCGTAACTACCCTCCATTATTCTCCATTTGCTCCTCGCCAAATGTATTCAGAGGCATTATGCTGCGGAGAAAGAGACCACTTTTTCCCCCCAATTCAATTTCGAGAGCCAATTTTCTCCCATTACTGCCTTTAAGAGAGGGAGAAGAAGCAAGTCTTTGGGCTGCTTGTCACATCCCTCATATCGTCTTATTGGGTTATTGTAGTCCTCGGCAGATGTCCATCAGTATAGCAGGAAATTATCCTCCTAAAGGCCCCCTCACTGACCTGTATCATACAGCTGTCTAAAGACCAGCCTTTCAGCTGCAAGCATGCCTCAGCCAGTCCCTCTAAAAGGTGCTGGAGAATGTGTTGCACATGAACACACACACACACACAACTGTAAAAACCACCTGCAAACCACTCATCAAATCTACTCACACGTCTCCCATTACACTCTTGTGGGGATATGGCTAAAGCCAGCGAGGTGATTGTCTCTTCCCTTTTAAGCTAACTCCTCTGGGCTTTGGGATAGGTATAGGGGTGGAAGATCGATCTGGGGAGATGAGGGGTATAAGCTGGAATCAAGAGGCGATGGACTCGGTGTGGCGTTGAAAAAGAAAAGCGAAATATGAGTATGATTGCAGCACAGACAGATCACGGAAGGTCAGATAAGTGAGATAAGAGCAAGGTGGTGGTCATGGTATGCAGGTATAGTGTGAGATCAAACATCCATTTTTAGGACATTACTGTACTTAAGCGCCTCTTGTGCCCCCTCCCCGTTACAGGAGCAGCCATGGTCCAGGACCCTGGCAGGCAGCCTGCACAATGAACAGGGCAACGGAGGGGGGGGGGGGGACTTCAACCTAATTGAATGGTGACCCTGCCGGCTCACCGCGGGACGCCCCGTGCAGCGTTTCTAACAAGCCACTGTGTCTCCCCTCTTAATAAGCCCAAACAACTTAATCCAATCGACACACTCAGAGCCTTTTCTTTTGCTTTAACAAGGCACTGCTTCTATCCCCTTAATCCCCGGCTCCCCCTCTCTGTCACCATACCGTCACATGAATGGTGAGAGAGTGAAGGGCCCCATTAGCAAGGCCTGGCATTAAACCCCGCCGGCTCTGCACTTTTACATATCTGCACTGAATAATCTGCACACTTACTGTACTCACACACACGCACACACGCACGGGCACACACACGCACACACACGCGCACGCACACACGCACACACGAACACACACACGCACACACGAACACACACACACGGGCGGGCAGGCACACACGCACACACACACACGGGCACGCACACGAACACATACACACACGGGGCAGGCACACACGCACACACGCACGCACACACGCGCACAAACGCACACACGCTCTCGCACACAAACACACACGCGCGCAAGTGAGATAGAACACTGCTGTATATTGGCCTATATTGGCCAGGGCACACAATGGAGAGGGTTATGTACACAGGCCCAAATCCAGACACACACACACAAAGGGGGAGAGGCTCCCACAAACAAACACTGAAGCACACAACAACACACAAGCTAAAAAAGAAACATTCTGATGGGACATTTGCTGACAGGCACACACTCTGGGACATAAAAAAGGCATTGTTAACAAACCCTGCAGCTCCACAAACAAGAGCCACTGATTCCCTAACAATACCGGCCCCAAATGCACTGGCCCAACCGCTCCACACACCCCTAACGCCAGCACAATAAATAACCACAACAAAGAGCCATTGTGTGAGAAGCCCCTCAGTTTAAGCATTATTGCTATGATATACAATGTTCATATAACATATTGGCAGCGGCGCTTTATAGCTACAATACGGTGTGTCACCTTTATTGGGGGATTAACAGCCTAGAATGAAAATCACAAAGGATTTCTGTACAGACAGAGGGCATCTTGGCAAGAACACTCTATTGCTATTAGGTTTTCATATTCCAGTCAGCTTCAATAGCTTCACCCATGGTACAAATGGCGAGGAATGTCTGGCAGTCCAATGGCACTGAGTGGCCTGTCATCTCTAATCAAAACACGCCTGTCTAGTCTAATGCCAACCCTGTAATAGCAATGAGGACTAACTGATTCATGCTGGGTTAGTTATCATTAAGTAAATAAAAGGGCAGAGGAAGCAGTGAAGCGCTTGGGCAGGTCTTCACAGCAACCTTCGCATTCAGTATAATGCTTAATGCATAATGCTACCATGCTACATGCTTTGATGTGCAGCAAATAGTCAAGATTAGAATAATATCTGTATAATAAAAATAATATGTGTATAAATGTAGCTTTGTAGTTACATGCAATTCCCCGTGTACAATTTTGAGTTGCAAGAAAACAAGAGTTTCTGATGTTGCACAGAACATGCTGACATGATTTACGATCACAGTCTTAAGAAGAATTGAGGGTATACCGCCGAGTAGCACTTACAACATCAGGGAGCCCCAGCACTCCTGCTGGGTTCCAGTGAAGGGCTTTGAGCAACGAGTGCATTAGTTAAGACAGTCATATAGACTGCTGAGATGGATATGGCTTTTCTACATTTGTGTCTGTTGTTTTCTCTAGACCGGCAGCATTTAATGGAATCTCTATGGACCACAATGAGATACAGTATGAGTCTGCCATTTTGTCTTGTCTTGACATTCCATAAGAGAAAACCTCTCAATAAGAACTTGTTCAATTCACTCAATTACTATTCAAGAGTTTGTTATATTTCCAAAACTTGCATCTACAGTATTCTCTATAATATTCAAACGAGGATTTCGTCAACCCACTGGATGCCTGACCTCATTCACCATGATCCAATGACAAGCCTCTGTCACATGATGGTGTCACAGATCCCAAATTCACTCACACACACAACAAAAAATGACACTGGTCTCAAAACACTTTTTGCACTTTTTAAGCACTGCGATAGAGAGTACCATATACTTCCACTTCATTTGATGCAGGTGTCGTGCCTTTACCGGAGTCAACAGGCCTTCCTAATGCTTTCTCTCCAGCTGTTGTCAACCTGCTCCTTCTCAAGGCTGTCCCTGACCATGCCAGCGCAGGGAATCCAATTGGACAGAGCGGGAGGTGAGACTCTGTAGATAATCACCTGCCAGCTATAGACACAGATGGCACAAAGCACCACCAAGCTGTTCCCGCTGCAGATAGCCAGGGAAGACTTTCTGACAGGCGAACGATGAACGTAAAGCAAGGCGTGACCATATTGCTGACGAACAGTGGACATCTCACAACGAAGATTCAATTAGATGAGCGACTGATGCTGAAGAATTTGGGATTACATGTCAAAGGAGTAAATGCATTGACCTCCAATATACTGTAGATCTTTGCTTTACAAGCAAGGTCTTGGTGTCACCGTTAAGTGAAAAAGTGACCTGAACGTAATTATTTTAAATGGTCTGTGCTTTTCCCGACAGGCCAGTCGATAAGAGGTGCTGTGAATTTGACCAACACGGGGAGGGAGATCATCACAAGGACAACCGACTACATTATATACACACAGGGATCATCTCTTCCTCCGCAAGGTTCCCTCATACATTTTGACATTTTTTAAGGTCTGTCTTAATCGGGTGCAGCGCCTGTTAGCTCTTCCCACCGTGAGAGATGGAGGATAGAGTCATTTAGTTTATTGACGTTACTGGCAGAGTTTATGGTCGTCACTGCTCCCGGCACATCAGAAATATCAGAGTAAAAATACCCGGGGGACGCAGATGAGCCCCTGCTGCTCCAAGTTACTGCTCACTGCCTTGGTTTGTCCTTCACAAGAGACAGGTAGCACTGCCAAGACCCAGTAATTAGTGCAGATGGAGGCTGTAATACTCCCGTTCCTCTCCCGGCAGAAATGCCACAGGAGTGAATCTATAAATTCCTGCATATTAATTCAATTTAAAAACACTCCAGACACCTTGCTAGAGGCAGGCGATAAAAAGGTGAGCGGCAGCCTATCTGACACGTGCTGTAAAAGCTGATCTGCCAGCCACATCGGTGCTCTCTCTTGCTACTCCCCCGACACGCAGAGCAACGTGCTCTCATGTGCGCGCCACAATAACTTGATAAACTATTTCCCTTTTCAGGAGATACTCTATGAATCTTGACCATAGGGCCTTACCACTGGGACTCCATCAATAATTAAATGGTAATCTAAAAACCCATTTGAGCTGGGTCATCTTTCTGCACCGTTGTTCCTACCTCTCTACTTCCTTCCGTCAATTTTTTCCCCTTTTCTGTAAGATCTAGTTAGAGATTCCATTAGCATGAGAAAGCAGGCCGGTAATTGTCTTCACCCTACAGAGTGATCCCTGGATAGAGGATTAGCCAGAGAGCCCTGTTTCAACTCGGAGCACAGATGCTGCCCATAACCTCCCACACTCCAGATTAGATTAGGCTGCAGAGGAATGAATCCTACTGCAGACTTTGGACAGCATTAAACAAAAGAATGCCCAGTACCAGTAAGTTAAAACTGATCAACTTTCCACCCTCAAACTCATATTACTGCGCTAGTATAGCAAGGGAAGTGCTTCCTTTTTTTAAATGTATTCGCCTAATATGCTTTTCTCTTGGAGCAAAGGGATTGGGTTAGGCATCTTAAACTTTCTATCACTCTCTGATATACACGGTGCATTTGGAGCTGAATCTCCATAAATCACCCCCTGGGCCACTTTGTCCGTCTCTAATCTGCCTACCTCCACCCACTTGTATGTAAGTGTCACATTTCTGGAGCTCCTCCATGGGCTAAGCTCTTCAAACACCCTCTGCTCCTGACCTTTCCACAGCGATGATCGATTTTAGCCTGTCGGATTCATCCCACAAACAGACCAAAGTTACATCAAAAAAAGGCAAGGAATTCACCTCAGAGGCACAAGTTATAATTCGCCAGAGCTTCACAGGGGCTGCACTTCTTATTGGATTTTTTAAATCCAATTTTCAGAAGTGTGTTAATAGATACAGAGCCCAGCCCATTCAAAGGCAGCCTTGGTATTTGAATAATGATACAGCCGCAATCTGTATCTGAAATCGTTGACGCAAATCACAATACCAAAAACTGAGAAAAAATAAAAGCTTCACCTTTTTCCAGTGCCAAAGCTGCTATAGAGAGGATCAAAAAAATAAAAATAAATCGATAAAGAAAGTTTAAAAAGTGACATTACAGTAATTACAAGGGAACAAAAAGACATAAAATGTCACACAGGGACCTCTTTTCTCTGCTTTCACCTGTCCAGGAAGCTGTGTGGGGTGAACCGCATAGCACCGAGGCCAGTGAAAGGTCTGCTGCTCGTGCTCCGCATGAGCCATTATGTTCTGGCACCGCAGGCTTCCTGCTTTCATACTTCAACACCTTCCACATGCTTTCAGCAAGGACCAGAATGAACACTCAGCAGCCAAACACCAGGCAGGCGAGAGAAAAGTATCTTAAAAGAAGTTGGCTGGTGAAGTTTAGCAACAGAATGCCTTGCAGGCGATTTGAGCGACAGCACCCCTGTATTTCCACCCCGGATCACAGAGAGAGAGCACGTTGTATGGGCATATAGGGGCTCTGTAAGGAGATATGAAGGGTTTTTTGTAATTCATGTAGGGCAATGCCGTACACAAATTAAGGGTACAGGTGGTAGGTGGAAAAGAAAACCTGATAAACAAACTGCAAGTGGCTAGCAGCGATGAGAGACAATGGAACGATGATATTAGCATCTTGCAGCAATGACAGACAAATTAACGGTCATCAACGCAAAATGGCCGGGTACCGAGTTAAATAAATCTCACCGATTTAAACTTATCGTGACTACCAATGGGAGTTTAGGGATATCATTTACAGACAGACTGACAGATTATTTTGGGTGTGAAATATACTAGACGAGAGGGACACCTAGGTAACCAAAACCTAGAATGTAAACAAGTGACAAAATTTCAGCTACAATGTGATGCGCAATGAGCGAATCGCTTGCAATGTGTCTGGGACTTTATGCTGGGGCTTCATTCATGGTCAAAACCAAAAACACCAAACCTTCATACCAGCCAAATGGTTATACTCTCTCAAGGTTTACTAGTTTCTCCATCTTGAGTAACCATTCAGACCTAGTTCTGTGCCCACTGATAACCATATATGAATAATGAGGTGACACCAGCACCCCCCCCGCGCTCATGCATCCTTGACTGGATTCTTTGATAGACGCTAATTCTAGTTCCATCTATAAAGCTCCGCTCATGCATTTTTAATAGAATCTATTACTTTAGGATTAAATTATAAAAGACTGTCCTCCTTAAATTTTAAATAGTTTGCATAATTGGTATCAAGGCCTGAATGCAAACCATAAAAACCTAGTTTTGTACAGGACTTGGCTGCGGAACGAACCACATAACACACACAGATACACTCACAGAGTACACACACATGCGTGGACGCGTGCACCCGCACGCACACACACACACACACACACAGAACAAGGCCATTATAGTTCTAGGTTAATTGCCAGAGAAAATAAGAGGCTGCACGCTCAATGCACTGTTGGAAGCCAAAGGGACCACAAGGTCAGGGACCAAGTGCGCCTGGAGGCAGGAGGAGGAGCTTGTAGGGAACCGGACACTCACCCAGGTGTCCTGAGACACCTGCTGCCACCAGGGTCAGCTCAGACCACAGTGCTCAGCCACACAGCAACATCTACTTAGTGGCTTACAGCTGCTCAACCCCCCTGCCAACAGCCACTGGCAAAGCATGTTCCATCAGCTTGAATAGAGACGTATGGTTTTCCTTGGTTAGACATCACCCAGGGGTTAAATGTCACCTGGTCCCCCCCCCCCCCCCACACACACACACACACACACACACACAAAAGCTTCCTTCAATACATCCTCCCCTCTCACCTTGTTCCAATCTCAGAAAGCAAATGCTTTTGGAGTCGGCGACATCATCTAAACAAGAACCTATTAGAAATATGTGTGTGTCACAAGCCCACAAGCTCCCAAATTAGCACCACAGGGACCGCCCCCACCGCTGCCTGCATGCAGCAGCTCTTTGGCATATCTGAACCGGGGGAAAATATTTCACACGGTATGAATTATTAAGAGCGGGCCCAGCGCTAAGCAGTGTGGAGATAGACCGGTTATTCACAGCTCTATTGGGACGGAAGGCGACGGAAACCCCAGGCCGCTCGCCTATCAGATCGTTTGTCACCGGCAATAGACAATTTACAATAGTAGAATTTTTCAATTTATTCATTCTGCTGTCACTGCAGTTTTCCTCCTCCTCATCAGCTCTCTCGTCTGGAAAGAGAGAGGGACTCCATTCCATTCATGTCTGTCTGCCGCCGCTCAACATTCCTCACTTTGTCTCCCTGCTTTCTGCAGGAGCGTAGAGCGGAGACATGGCTGACACCAGCGCAGGACAGGCTGGGAAGTCGACTTCCTAAATCGGGTGCGGGTGAGTGTTGGGCGTGCGTCCCGAGAGGGTGGAGCGGTGGGGAAAGTAGGAAGGAGCAGAGCAGGAAGAGTGAGAGGAGACCGTGTGCCTGACAGAGCCTCATCAAAACGGAGCTCCTGGCAAAATGAGATAGGCCAGGGAGGCCCACCATTACTTACAAAGAAAAAGGGTTGAATGAGAATGACGTACTGGCACAGGTGGAGAGCTATAGCATGCATTATAATGTACAACTAAATAAACTCTGGCCTGTATTAAAAGCAGGGTTAGTCATTCTTGAGAACGCTTGCTAAATGCGAGCTCAAATCAAAAGAATATCCCTCCGTGGCACCGCTCCACACATCAAAACGCATTGTGAAGCAAAGCGTAGCATTACGGCTTTGTTGATGTGAGCGGTGTTTGCCACTTTGTTTATATTGCTATTTACAGCCAGGGCTGTGTAGTAGTATCTATTTTTTTTCAACACACACAGAGAACGGTAAGATAGCGAAATGCAAGCAGATATTTGGTGAATTTGACAAAAAGTGTATTAGCTTACAATTAGCCTGCAATAGCTGACTATACCTTTAAGAAAAGACTATTGCATTACCGACACATTAATTAATGTCCTGAAACAAGGACTTTGCAGACAACTGAGATGAAAAGTGTCTTCAACTCACAATACTGGAGCACCTTCTGCACTGACCTCAAAACATCAATTGCTCAAGGTTAGCGCACAAACATTCCTGCTAAAAGAGACAATACAGTAAAACAATAAAATCATCACAGATATAAATGTCTTCCCCAGATGATACAAGAGCAGTTAAGGGGGACAAGATAGCTTTGTTAGCCTAAACGCTCACCGACAGCAGTTTGACCTGTAAAGCAGCCTAGGGTGTTTCTCCATCACCAGTGTCCTTTCAAAGCCTGATCCAGACGGACTGCACTGAATAGGATTTGATGTGAAAGGCAGAGATGTTAGATAAATGTCCTCGCAGCCAAGGCCTCTGCCCTCGTCCTGATGGCGCATTCTTATACTCTAATGCACACACCCTCCTCACGCACCCACACACACACACACACACGGAGAGATACGCTGTGCCAACAATCCCAGTGAGGGCAACATTTGTTTAGGGACAAGGTGACCCTGTCGCCTGGGGGCCTGTGAACAGACACAATGCAGGCCTCTCATCCCCCATACTCCCAGCTGAGGTTGTGTGTGTGTGTGTGTGTGTGTGTGTGTGTGTGTGTGTGTTTTGGGGTGGGGGTGACACCACCACCGTAGTTTCCAAGCCCTATTCAGTAACCCCCCCACCACAGCCCCGACATCCCTGCTTTCACGCCCCACACAGACGGGGCTAAGTCCCCGCTTGTAACCCAGGGCCATGCAGCCGACAGATGGAGCAGCTATTGAGTGAAGGATTGTGACCGCAGAGGCGGCTCTCCCCATCCATCGCTGGTGGAAAACAATCGTGCAGCAGGTCAAGAGTGCCGTCTCCGCCAGGAGGGGTCATTGGGAGGAGGGGGGCGGGGGGGTGGGGGTGGGAGGAGCAGGCTCTGGCACGGCCGAGCCATGCGGGCCCCTTTGAAAGCAAAGGGAGCGAAAGAATGTTGTCAGATGAAGGGAAACTTATGGCCTTATAAGTGAAGCGCTTCATCTGGTTTCTGTGGATCAAAATGTGGTAGTGTGTGTGTGTGTGTGTGTGTGTGTGTGTGTGTGTGTGTGTGTGTGCGAGTGAGAACAAGGAATCTGGGACAGTGTGTGAGTTTAACCTGAACACCGACAAACAAGAGCAAAATGACTTTTGCAAGGTCAGAGCAGAGGGAACAGGAACTCACACTTGTTAGTGTAGCTGACAAGTAGTAGCCAACAGACACCCACACACTAGCACATGCACGCTCACATGCACGCACACAGGCAGCTGTGTTCACACTTAAAGCACATATAAGTCGTGTGTTGATAACAGGCATGGCGTTAGCTCTAAAAAGTAGGAAATTAAACGTCCTTAGTGGCGTTGCAGCTGCTAAGGACGTTTCTCCTCAACCTGAGGTGACTCAACTTTTAAAAGAGGTAAAGAATACTGTATGTTCTAACTAAATCTTATTCTGACTCATTATTAATTGATTGATTTCCAGAGTTTTTCTATGAGAAGGGAGAACTGTAGGCCACTGAAGATGAATAGCTATAGCCACACTCTAATGCACACACACACACACACACACACACACACACACACGGAAAGATCACAAAGCAGTGGAGGCTGACCAGTTCCATTGACCAGCGTTCTGGCTATCATGTGGCCCTGCCCTGGGTGTCACGGAGACCAAGCCGGTATATCTCGCCCTAGCCTGCCAATGGCTGTGGAACACAGCCAGCCATGATGCCATAGAGAGGCAGGGACAAAGAGATGCCACACCAGGATAGTGCCCTACTCTCTCTGTGGTCACACTGTTCCAAAGCTACGCTGCATTTCCACTTGTTCCCCATTCTTGCTTTTGTTTATGAGCCCATTTTCCTCAGAAAGGCAACTCTAACAGAGAACAAGGTGTCAGGAGCAGTGTCTCTATTTTGTATGAACAGCCACTTTGACAAGACAAGTATCCCTCCCTACTGCTATGAAAATGCTCACAAATCACACTTAATTAAGCATTTAAAGTCTGGAACCAGAGAGCACATGAATGCAAAAGAGCCTGTGACAAACAGCAGTTGTGTGCCTACAGTGAGTTTGACAGTTTGGAATGACACCATTACATCATTCCCTACAGTATGTGCTTTCAAACTAATAATTGCTTAGTACAGGGAGTGACAAGGGCCTGCACCATTATTCTCTTGTCGGTATGGAGGTCTCAATGTCCACAGCCCCCTGCCGTTTTACAATATAACGCTATTACATCATTCTGGCCCATAATGGGAGAAGAAAATGCCTATTCCAAGCTTGCTGAACAGGATCCATAAGAGTACAGTAAACACAAAGGAAAGTGTTGTGGACACACAGGCTTTCATTCAGAGCGACAATGCATGTGAAAGCCCAGTGCACCTGGAGAACGAGGCGAGGGTGCAGGAGAGCACAGCCGAGCCCACAGGAGTATCAGGTGGGCTTGCATTCAGACCTCTGCACCATCCATCTCCACAGCGCCTATTAGATTTCTAATATTGTTGGTTTTAAGGAGGCTCAGCTTTCCGCCGCCACAATGAGGCCCGACCATGCCCCAGTTGCCCCCCTTTTTCTTTTCACTGTGGTCTCATAAGGTCCTCTAGGTTTTCTGCAAACAATGCTGCCGGTCTGCGGCCCTTATTTAAAAGATTAATAGGACAGCGTCTTGGCAGAGCAGCGACCGGCGAGGTTTCCGTGACAGCGGAGGAGGGAAGGGGGGTGGGGGTTGGGTAAAGGGGAAAAAAAGTGTGAAAACGAGGCAGAGGAGAGGCTATTGTCACGGTTACCAACTGGCTGCCGTGGCCTGATTGAGACGGTTGCGGCTTTCCAGCCTTCGCTGCCAATCATGGCGCCGAGTGTCAATGGGGGAAATTTAAATGATAAAACGGCAAGTCGTGTGCAGGCGATTTGCTTGTCGTCGGGGCAGGGGGCTGATGTCTGATTGTAAACCCACTGTGGGAGGAGACATATGGAATTTGGGTTGCTGGCATCGCCCCCCCCCCCCTTCCATAATGACAGCACCCGTAATCACCAAATGCCTTCCTCTCATTCCCCGTTACAATTGGCAGCGCCGCGCTGTCACAGGGGACGGGAGGCAAAATGAAAATGTGACTAGCAGACATGCCTTAAGTGACACTCAATTTGAGACAGCCGAGCATTCTCTCAGCTCCAATAAACAGGATCTGTCAAACTTCACCCAGAGTCTGTTTGAGTTGCAGCTGTCTGCAGGGAGAGGCTTGGTAATGCCTGAGAGACCCACAGTTATGAACATGGCTGATGAAGAAATCAAGTCGTTTCAAGTGCCAATAGTCTCCAATACAGCCAGGTCCAGACATAGTCAGCCTCACATGCAAAGACCACGCTTGTTTAAATATACAGCGTGAAGTACGCTTCTATTAAACACTGTTCAGCTACAACAGAAGAAAATGTAATTTCACACTATGGAGGAGGGGAGGAGGGGAGGAGGGGGGCAGGAGAGACAAATGTCCCTCCTCTTCACCGTCTCTTCTCGCTCTACTCATCCTAGCAGAAGGTCCCAGGTGACATTTCTGATCCTAGTTTGGGGCTGACAGAGAGGACGGGAACTCTGTTTTTGCTCTCTTGCTATTCACAATGATCCCCCCCATCACCACCCCCTCCTATCTCCCCAGCAGCTCCTCTCTGGCAGAGGACGGGGAGGGGGGGCTACATGAACGACTCTCCCAGTGGGTTCTTGTCAGTTCCAGGCCATTACACCTTGCTCGCTGGGACTTTGTTTACACACACACATGCGCGCACACGCACGTGTACACAAAGCACACACACACTCCTTAGAGGCTGTTAATTCACGCTAGAAGCAACACATTTTTGACAATACAGACTCGGGTCCTGCCTGTAGGAGACAGTTTTATAGCTGTAAAGCCACATGATTTACCGTAGAACCCTGTTGTACCGCTACTCTTCTGTACCGCTATAGGTGCTAATGCAAGGCGACAGACAGAAAGCCCCCTCCACTAGAAACCCCACATAGCTGATGCTTGTAGCAAATGGGCAGATAACATTCAATCAGGCCCACAGTGCCACGGTTGATGTGGTCAGCGGTTAGGTAAGGAGCAGCGGAAAGTAGCCCTGCATACTTCCGTGGTCTTCGGGGAGGTGCAGAGAACGCCAGGCTGCCCCCCCGTGATGCGTTCAGTCTCCACAGATGTTGCCTCAGAGAGTGGCTGACTAGCTGGCCGCGGTGACAGCTGGACAGCTGTTCCTATAGACGCGGCTACGGAAGCATGCTGGAGCGCTGGGAGTGGGGTTGGGACTTTGTGTTGCTTTGTCTGTAATGTTCCCAGATGAACAAAGCTGCCAGATTTTAGCAATGGTGTGTGAGTCTGATAAAGGCTACTAGATAGACAGTGTTAAACACTGAAGTTAACACAGATGGGGGAAGATGTCAAACATGACTGATTGATGTGGGTTTAAAAGAAGCTTATCTATACTAATGTCTGTTGAAATGCAAACTGTAATTGCAACACCAACAGGCTATGCTGGTATGAGTCAAATCATTTCTTTCATCCCAGAATATCAAGTCTGTCTGAGCAACATGGGCTTTCATCATAAACATGTAAAAGTTTAATTTCAACTTCAGAGGGAACTTCAAATTAATTTTTCACCTCTTCATACACAGGAGAAAATGAAAAATGAATCTATTTTTCAAAAGCTGGGGGAATAATTGGATGGGCATTAAAATGATGGTGGACGGTGGGCCAACATCAATGAATTGGGGCCATGTCCAGATATAATACCTTTATCCTACAATTTAAAAACACAATTACTTAAAATAGGGACTGCTATAGAACAGGGTCATTTACAGACAACCTATTATTTAATGTTCTCCGTGTAAACGAAAACCCTAGATTTGAAAAAGACAGAGCTTCAAATGCTGAGAAATATGGCTGACGGTGTCACCTACTGAACAAACATACTGCAAATCTTTACTTTAACAGCTTGGGTTGGTGCCAGTCATTTCTGCCAAAACTCTAATTTCCCCTAAGCCGACTAGGCAATTCATTATACCACAAAAAGGTCAGCAAATTGTTCAACCCAATAAAAATGTTAATAAAACTAAGAGCTTGCGAAAAGCAGCACCCATAACCCCTTATGCCCCCTCCCCCATCTCCACACAGACTCTTCAAAGTGTCTTGTGTGCGTCTGTTTATTTGAATATCACCTTGTCACTTGAGCTAGGTCAAAGGTCACCCACCAGCACATATCCGCCAGCAGTAATCCTGGTCAAACTCCACCAACTGCTCACCGCAAGGTACATCATGTCACAGTTACTGTGCGGCAGCCGGCAGATGCTATGTCCAATAAAGAAATAAATACATGATGGAGACGCACACAAACCTGCATAATTCCACCATCTAGGAAAAACAAGAGTTCATACACCCCCCCCCCCACTAAATCTTCAATTCCCTAGCCACCCCCAATCGACAGCCCACTCCCCTAAATGAAGAGACCCATTAGGCAGATTTCAGAGGATGCTAGTGGGCTTATAATTATACACAACATCTCTTAGATAAAAAAGAGAAACTATACTGAATACCTGATGCAAGACTGTCAGGTGGTGTCTGTGTAGGGGGTAAAGGATTGCTAAGCAACCAGTCATTATCATCGAGAGTGAAGTGAGGTGACCGGCCATCAGTCTAACTCTTGGTGGCTTGCCCCCCCCCCCTTACCTTCACTCCCCCCCAGTCCCTCCATGCGAATACAAACAGAGATAAAGAACGCCGCAATCGCTCTTGACACACAAATAGGTTAACACAATAAAGCCGGCTTTGCCTGGCTCACTCGAGGGAGGAAAGCAATTCCAGCAGCAGGCAGGAGGTAATAAAACAGGGCTAGGAGTGTGTGTGTGTGTGTAGACACACATATGTGTATGTGTGTCCATACAAGTCCACACGTCAATGTCCCTATGTTTCAGTATGTGAGTGGAGGCAGGCACACTGACGCTCCATGGCTGGGGGGCTTAATATCGGACGGGTTTTCAAAGTAACAAGAGAAAACGATGGAAATTCTGGCCCGCTCCGCTCCCTCAAATTAAGGAAACAGTGGCTTTATATTAGTGATGTGGTGGCGTCAAACACTAGCCTTATGCAAACCCAAACTTTTCCCTGTGGCTCATAAGCCTGGGATTTTGCAAATGCTCTCTAACATTGGTTAAAATTCAACAAGTAAATTGAATGAGTTTTATCTGTGCAAGCCTCAGCTTTCTCTCCCCGGCTGCCGCTGCCAAGTCTGGCAATAAATGATAAAAATCTCCAGAGTTTTATTAAATTGTGTTGTATTCACGCTGAAGTCAGGAAAACGGCGAGGTGGCTTCAGCAATTACAGTACAGACCAGACAACATTGTTTTCTCCATTCAGTGGAAATTTCATTACCTTACAGCAACACAGCCTTCGAATTGGGTAATTGCATCTTTTTATGACAGCCATGGTCTGGGGTGGCGTGTCAACTCGTAAGTGCTATCCATTTGCAACAATGCGAGTCCAGCCATTGTCACACAGCAGACACTGGTCAGCACAATGTATGAGATTTGGGCGACATGGCACAGTTGAATGAAGAAAATATCAATAACTCATTCCTGAATTGACTATGGTGTAACGAATTGAACCTTGATACACCCATACAGCTGACTTATCTTCCCTTAGGCTATTATAGACAGATGATGCAGGCCACACACGACCCCATCTCCGGTTTCAGAAATGTCAATAAATGGAGAGAGAGAGCAAACACTTCTCTAATGGAAAAAAATATATATAATTAAAGCTTCTGGAAAATGTTCACACATTGGGGTCGCAGGGTGGAGCCATTTGTAAGTGTCAATCTGTTCCGGCTCTTGCTGGAGGCTTCTTCAACCAGGTAATCAAACAGTGAGGATGTAAAGTGGTGGCTATCGTCGAACAGGGAATAAATGACCAAAAGCATGAAGAGAAAACATCTTATCCGTCTGATGCATTTCCCGCTATTGCGGAAAGCTACAGTGCCCGAGGGAGAGCAGCCGAGAAAAAAAGCAGCGAGATGAAGATTAGGTTGATGAGCGGTTCCTTGTTCCATTAAAGTTTGAGCTTCCTCAATAGCTGAGGAGAATCAGATATCTCCCATTCAAGATTAAAGTATGGCCGCATAGAGAGAGAGATTAATCAGAGGCCTTGCTCCTGGCATGGAAAACAGCGGCAATAAAGAGTTCAGACGATAATGTGAAACACTGCGCAGAACAATAGCAAATCAAAGTGCATTTACAAGCCTCCAAATCAAATCACAGAAATGGGGAGGCGGCCATACATAGGCTTATGAGAACTACAACAGGCGCTGGTCTGATGCTATCCAAGGCCTTCACAGGGAAGGTTGAACAGGGCACTGAGGTCCCCCCCCCTGCCCCCCTTCCGCATGTTTCTCTCTGTCGCCAAGTAATGTCTCTGCCTCTCCTTCTCTGCCTTGAGATCAATGGCACTGGGGTGATTTCACAGCAGCCTGTACTGTCACCCAGAACAAATCAATGTGACCATGAGAAAGGCAAGAGCATCATTGTTTTTAAGGAGAGCACATTTGCTGTTGGAGAGCTTGTCAGATTTGCTTTAATCTTCATCATTCCCCCCCCCCGCCACCACACGTTGGAAGTAGAAAGCCCCTTTATTGACTTGGTTATGCACTATACTGTCTACTGTACTGTATAATGTATAAAACAATAAGCCACCAGCAGTAAAATAATATACCAAATATACCAAGACATTCATTAACCATACAGGAGAATATTTTGCACTGGCTGCATTTTCCATGCATAAGTATATTTCAAAAACATGCCTCAAGTGTTCCACAATAAGGGCTGTACATTAACCTCAGGCCACTTAGACCTGACTTTCATTTAACCGGTAAGGGTTTATGAGAGGGGGTGAGAGGGAATGTTACAGAGGTTTATTACTGTCCCCGGTCCACTTACTGACCATCAATACCTTTGATGAAGGCCTAGTACTGCCCAACAGATTTGATCTGTTGAAAACCAGGTAAACCGCAAACTCAATCACATGTGGGCACTATGGTTCTGAAACACCACCTCTCTAACATCAATTCAGTGAAATTATCTTTTACTATATTTAAGCGCTGACAAAGACACTCGTAAGACATACAAAACTAAAACATTAAATTCACTTCGAACTATGGTATTCCCTGGCATGGAACAGAAAGACTTGTGTTATACTCTGTATTAGCTATAGTGCTACTATAACAACTACATAATAAGTGAACAAGATCAAAGATGTCATTGCTCCTAGCTTAGAAGTAAAGACCTAAACGCAAACACTTTATCAAATAATAAATTGTCACAGCATTTGAGTTTTCATACATATGGATGAAATTTGTTTAAAAACAATTACTAAAATACACTGATCATAATTTAACTACTATTTATTTAACAAATAGACAGCAGTATAAAAGTATTCTAAGCAGGTTTGGTTATTTCATTCTAACGAAGTAGATATACATAGGGGAACATTCAAGCAAGGTTGGACAAGCTTAACCTACAAACCATGAGCAGGTTATTCTGTAACACACTCACTCTTCATCTACTATTTTAGGAGATCTTAAGGGCAAAAATTAGTTTTTCTGCCTTTGGGTACAGACCTGTGTTTTGAGAAAATCAAGGCATGGGGGGATTAGAAAAGATGAATACATAGTGCAGGAAATTAAACCTCAGAAGCTACTATACCGATATTCATGAGAGAAGCTCACTTATTCATATTAGGCAGTCACTTTACGGTGCACACTCCCCAACATGATCAATCAATCAGGCTGATATACAATTTTAAAGATGAACATTACCGTATACTGTATGTTCAGGCTTCCTTATTGTATTACTTTTGCAAAACAAAATATATTCTTACTGCTGCAATCTTATCAGTGTAGGGGATCATAAATATTATTTTGATTCTATAATACAGGATTATATCAAGTTGCTGATCCATAATCACTATTTCACCTTCAACCCATAAAAAGGCGTTGCAGGGAAAGAAAACAACACTTTGCCAGAAAGAAAGGTGAGAAAAGCAGGAGCTACAAACTCGAAAAAGGTAATTCAGTGACCTACATATTAAGGCTTGTCTGCCATTCCATTCTCCCTGGCCTTGTCCAACAATCAAGTTGAGTTAAGGCAAGCATTATGCTGGGAAGACTATTTGTTTAGATGAGGAGCAGCCACAGAGCTAATATGAGCACAATTTGCTCAGCAGGTCATAGAAGCAGAGTGGAGGAAGTAAATGAGGCAGTTCTGCCCCCTCGGGTGGAGCCCCAGCCTCATACATCACTGGATGTTTTATTCAATACGTCCAGGAAAGCTCTATGGTAGGTGCCCGGACCGTGGGGGCGCCAGCCCTGCTATAAGGGGCCCATATTACATTCTGTGTTCTGGCTGCCAGGAGGCTGCTATAACAACCGGGATATGTGAAGTGCCTGTTATGAGAAGCATGGCAGTATAGCCTTATGTGTCACCTCGCTGAGACGATGTGTGCGATAATGTCGTTTAATCAATGTAGGCAAGCGTTTGCCGTGCCTGTAGACTACGCATATCAAACAGGGAATGCTTTTTATTATTCAAATCATGCCTTAACGTCAACATAGCAGATCGATAGGCTAATATATATTTCTAGTTTGTTTAAAAATAAAAAAGGAGCCTAATTGCCTCCTTCTTTGTGCAACCAGAATTTATTTGCGACGACTGCACCATAAAACAACTCAAGACCAGGTGAAAAGTTATTCAGAACAGACATTCAGGTTTCACGAGTTCTTGAACCTCGTGCAATTAGAATCTGTACTATTAAAAGTGAGCTCGCCATTTACACTCCGGGGTGAAAACACTAATTGCAGTAGAACTACACGCTCTGTGCGCATTACAAATAATTTGGCGCACGGGGACTGGAAATGAGAATTTCTCACCTCGCTTTGAACCACAACTCTTTTAGTGCCACATATTCCTGCCAACGGTGCCTGCGGTGCAATACCCTCGACAATAGACTTAATTGCTACCCATACTTGAAAAGACCAATATTACACTTCAAAGCAGTTCCTTAAGCCATTCGGGAGTATCTCTACTGTGACACGTCGATTTACAACTCATCCTTTACTGTGTGGGTCACGCATGGAAACAAAAGGGTTTAAATCTCACAAAACACTTTGGCACAGAATCTCGGCATTTATAAAAGCATACATTCATTTTATTCTGTAGATTATCCCCCCAAATAATAAAGCGACACACTTAATGGTCGCAGTCATTTAATTATCGAAATAGATTTGTTTTAGATAATATAGTCTGTATTTACCATAAATCGCGTTGTAGTGCAGACTAGAACTCCATGCAGTCACCGCGTCTGTCTCATATTTCTGTAGTACAAATTAAATATGATTCATCATGAATTCCAAAATCCAGAAAGCGATGTGTCGATGTGAAACGTGGATTCTGTTTGTTCTTCTAGACAAAATACAAAATAAATTGCGCAGCAAATCCACCCTATTACATTCCACACGATGGCCTCTAGCATGTAAAGTAAAGATAGGATTTTCCTTTTTCGGTTCCGTTGCCAATTCTTGTAGAGGGCGAAAGCGCAGCTCGGTGGTTATAGCTTCTCACATAAATTACGCACCAAGCGCGCTCAGCTCTTCAGTGTTTATCTGCGAAACAAAGTGTGCCGTCCTGGATGAATAGATCTCCAGACAGAGCAATTATTACATTTAAATATCAGTCAAATTAATGTGTGAGGAGTAAGGTAATTTTTTACAATCCACCGCTATTACGCACAGGTTGAAAGTCTTCCCCGACTGTTGAGGGAAGGCTAGACGAGCTTATTTTGCGAAACGCAGCCGATCATGCAATCTTAAGTGCACTGTAGCCTATGCTAGCTTGTAAATGTGGTGTCAAAGTACTCCGAAAAAGCTCAAATATGTTGAAAATTGGCTGCTATAAATATCCCAAATGTGTCGGCGATGCAGAGTTAAATCCCAAAATTATGCTCCGTAAGTCCGTCACTTTCCCCGATTGTGTCGGCAGCCTCTTGGAGACGTCTTGCCTTTCAATTCAGATTTAAAAAAAGCTAAATTATGTAGCAAAATATACTGAAGTATTATTGTTCCAATATGCCGTTTTGGTGTCCTCACAAAACAACAGGTTTAAATAAATATTTAGCTGTTTAAGGCAGCTCTGCGCTCTGAGATAAGGTCCTGCTCCAGTGCTGAGCTGCCGAAACTGACAATAACCCGGAACGCTGCAGACTCACACGGCTCCACAGACCGCCCACCAACCAATCATTGTACTGGGGGAATAGAAACATTCCCACGGGTTGGCCAATCATTTGTAATTGAGTATAGTTACCATAGAGATGCGCGGCGTCCAAGCGTTGAAACCACGTTGTTTATTCGCGGAAAAAGTAAATGTCGTGACTTTCCTATTTTCATGTTGAAATGTATCGTTGTATACAGTAGGCGTATTGAATAATCACTTAACAATAACATAAAATAGCAACATATGACCCCATTACACAGTAGATATATATAAAAAATTGTATCAGTTTAAATTTCTTTATATGATACATTTCAAATGAAATTCTAAACCAGTTTTTGTTGTTGTAATTGCCTTTAAAAGCTCATTTTGAACAGCAATGAAGTCAGTTTGTTGTATCTTATTTTACGAAGAAATGCATAGTGCATATTGAAAATAGGATGAGTATCAATTAAGCTAGGCGTGTATTCCCTTTAAAAACGATGATTGAATTGGCCTATTCGCCTCACTCTTGTCTACATATTTTGGAGCAAATATTAAGCAATACTGAAAAATTTGCAACCACACACTACTTATTTTGCACATTTCTATTTACCCCACATGAGTACATTTCTTGCAAAACACCCAAGTTGCAAAATGCCATTGCCAAAGTGGGGAAGAGGGGAGCTACCATTGACCTTAGCCCCTCTGGCCAACTCTGAGCCCAGTGCACACCGACCCATACAAAGGCAGTCCAAAGCAATCACACATCATGGACTCTCATAATAAGCTGACGCTGGGAAGTGGGTGATGCAGCACTCAGCTTATGCCAGTGCTGATAAGAGCCTGAAAGTATTACCTCGGTCTGGCAGCCCGCTCCAAGAAATCCATCCTGAGCCAGGTCATCAATTCTGCCCTATCTGATTGCTCACCAATCCCTGGCAGCTCCATGTCGCTGTCCTGGCTTTTGCCTTAAAATTCTCCCCATGACTTGCACTTTCATGCTTGTCTTTCTAGCACAGTAAGGCCTGTCGGAAAAGTACAAACAATATGGGATCTTTCATCCACTAGGGGCACAACATGAGGAAATGCAGTGCTCCCCGAGAACTAGAACAGGTTCTCAAATGTTTAGAGGTGAACCCCAAAAAGAAGTACAGTAGTTAATGTGGTCCCCTATACACACATAAGATAGTAAAACATTTTGCAATGAAAATAGTATTTCATTAGCATAATATACAGCCACATACCACAATGAAACAGGTTTGCACATTTTTTAAGATATATGAAACAAGATAAAAAGAAACATTTTAGAAATACTGTAATAAAAGACTATTTAAAATATTTAAGTCATCCTGCAAACCTCCTAAATGCATTTTGCGTTCCCTCAGGGGGCCCCTGACCTACAAATTAAGCAACACAATAGCTTCTGACTTACTCCTTACAATTGCCCTGGTCATATAGGCCTACATTATATAGACAGTAGCCAAGCCAGTGAAGTCCCATCATATCACATTTCCTAGTAGCTGAATAGCCAATCAAAAAGATTACCTATTAATTGAAAAAGACTCAACCAGAGCTGTGTTGTCCTCAAGTGAGGCAGGCAGGCAAATAACCATTTGATTAGCTGATAAGCTGATGCCTCAACAAACATTCAAGGCATGTTTACTGTGGTTTGATTAGAGTACGCCCAATACGCAAAAGATTGGACACAAATATGTTGCGAAAACACTCAGCTGTTCCAATCCCCAAGGCAGCATGAGGGCACATAAAAACAATGAATTATTTATGTAGGAGACTCACAGAATATCACAGTGGATAATTTTCTGTGGGCTATATTAAATGCAGTTTTCAAAATAATATGTCTCAGCCTGTGCATTTCCCAGAAATCATCTCAGATGACAGTGTATCTGCATATTGAGTTTGAAGAACATTTGCTATTTTCCTGCCAAGAAACCTTATAATATTGCCTTAATGGAACGCAAAGACTCCAACGCAGGGGTTATGTTATTCACATGCTAATTACGGCTGCATCTTTATTTTTTTGTATACATTACAAAAACATTTTTTTTATATCTCTTATACAATGAACAGATGTAGTGTCCACTAAGATTTTCACATTTGGCATGGTTCAGTAAGAATCCAACTGGTAGCAATAAATAAACCAACAGGTACCATTAATTAATTGTTTAGTAGACAGGTGCAATCTATTTTTTGCTTAGAAGCCTTTCATTCCAAACGGACATTGCTGTCTGTCTCAAAGCTGAACCTGTGGCCTGTTACAATATGTTCCGAAGGCAAAGTGAACTCAGTTTAATTGAGCGAAGTTCAAGTCTCTACAAACAGCAAAGTAACAGAAAAAAAATCAATGGCAGCAGAGGCTTGGAAAAAAGAGATAGCATTGATCTATTTGCCATTGATTTGTGAGGATCGCTGCACCGTGCCCTCTGGGTGAAGCGCACGCTGTCTGCCATCTGATGAGGATGAATTTGAAAAGGTGTCAAGTGGATGCGGAGGAGGAGGTGAGGGTAAAACCAGAGAAGGCCGGGGAAAAGGCAAAGAACAGTGGGAGATAAAGGCAGTACGAAATACAAGAGAACGGGTGGCTGAAGACTTGCAAAGAGAGGAAAAAGTATAGAATAGTCGACGCAACAACTTTTGCATGTCTGTCTCCACCCAGCAGACATACTAACATGACATATAGTACTGTATGACCAACCAAGACACTAACATGTATATATGGTATTAACCATGTCTACATTCAGCATGTGGGGCATCTTATGAGACACATCTCAAGCCTATTCCTTTTCCTGCTGTATCAAATATGTGATCTGTGTTTCTCAATCATTGGAGTCTGGGAATTTAAGACATATTTCCTAAAGAACATATTAGTGACGTGCTTCTCAGTAACTGAAGTTTGGGGATTTGGTAAACAGTTGTTACTTAAAGATAAATTCAGTGCAGTGCCAAACTGAACGAAGGTCAATACATAGCCAGTCTGAAAGGCACCAATGTGCTTTATGTTACTGCTCCTAGCCCATGGGGAGTGTATATGAGGTGTGTCTGTGTGTGTGGGGGGGGGGAGATCCCTGATGAGACAACTACTTGCACCTGATTCCTGTTCAGAGGTGGACAAAGTACTACATTTTGAGTCAAAGAATCTGTCCTGGGCCCTATTTCAGCAAACAGGTTTAGTGAAAACTCTTTAACCCTGAAATGATGGAAACTCTTTGAGTTTTCTGTTTCGGCCTGGTAGCTCCATGACCATATGGGCCTTAGTTTCTTGGGAGACCGGGGTTCTAATCCAGCCAGCGGTAATTTCCCAACCTGTTCTAATATCTCTTCACCACTCATTTCTTATCTTTCTTAATGTATTTCTTATCTATCTGTTCTATCTGTCCAATAAAGAAGAAAAAGACTATAAAATAAAGCTACTGAATGTTTAATAGCTTATTTATTCTTTTGTAAATGTCCTCATTCTCGCCAGGGACATCACTATAGTTTGATAGAATGTCTTTTCATCAAAGGCCATTTTTAACAAGAAGTAGGCTATACAATCTAACAATAGGAGGCCAGTTATTTTTGGTCATGGTTGACTAAAATCTCTCTTATAGACCTACTGTAGTTTGTGTTATACACTTATTTGATATCTCATTATACTCTCAGTATAAAATAATTAGGCCTATATCCACCCTGTTTCTGTTCCCATCATGCAACACCAACAAAATAAGACACATAATGGCTTATATGCACCCAGCATATGCTAAGTGCTACAACATGCAGAGAACACAAACTGATAGCAAACCAGTAAACCATACACTTAAAATAATCAGTTGTTCAATGTGGAATTCTCTGAAATGGTGCCTTGTCAATAACATAATTCCTGTACAAACATTGAGATAATTATTGCACCTTGATACATATGAACTAAGGACAACATTAAAGTGGAAATACAAAAATATTCAACTTAAAATATACTCAAATCACACTAAAGAAAGGGCACTCTGGAATGGTGCGGAGGGTAGGGCTGTGACTTCTTTTTAGACATGCTTTTGAGAGAAAGAGAGAAGAGTTTGCTGCGCCAATGTATAACTTTCTACTACATGACAATTTTCAGCTATAAGCATGTTGAGCTGTTTTTTTCTATTGCAGCGTAGTATCAGAGCTCCATTGAAATTTTTTTTTTTATAGTTGTCATGCGCGCGCTTAACTCAGAGTAAACATACTCAGAGTTGACTAAACTAACTTAGATCAGCTGTTCTGAAAACTGAAAACTCAGGGTTTTCCATCTCAGAGTTGATAAATTCAGAGTTCAGGGTTAGTTTCAGAGTTGACTAAACCTGCTTTCTGAATAGGGGCCAGATTTTAATCTGATACAATTAGAAGCTGTTCAGAAATGTTTAACTTGAGTTAAAGTACTGGAGTACAAATATATTTTCTTGTTTTTGTCAAAGTATTGTTGTATTGTTGCCACAATGCGACTCTGAAAATTCTGAATATGACATGCTTGTAGAACTTGTAGAATCAAAAGTTTTTAAAATACAGTACAAAGCCATAGAAACACAATTGAATTGACAAAAGGACAGTCATTGTCATTTTATCCTTTATGCTTTCTGAAGTTAAATGACAAACTAAATTTCATTAAGTTTGTGTATGTTAAACAGAGCAAACAATTTAAATATCAAGCATAAACTTCAGATATAGTATGGCCACAGGTGCTCTAGTGAGCCATTATTACCACCAAGTGAAAAACATGCAGCAAGCACTTCGAACTTGACTGACAGCATATGATAATAGTTAGTAGTCGTTTTTTCTCGTGACAAACATAGCGTATGGCCAATACGCATTAGAAGAGAAAATAAAACGAATCCCCTGACTTCATAGAAATGTTGTGCAGTCAAAAGCACAATATTTGTATTTCAATAGTATGGACTGTACCTATACAGTACTCAAATAAATGTGCTTCATTGTCTACCTCGATTCCTGCTAAACTCACTATATAATATATTTGTTATACTTTATTTAGTATGGAGGGGCGGCAGAGAGAGAGAGAGAGAGCGCCCAGGGGACAGCTAAATGCGGAGGAGACCCTTGAAGCCTTCTGATGTTTATATTTAACCAGACTGTGTTCCTGGAATGGTAAATAAATAAAGCAGAGTTTTGGTTTAACTTGGCTGTTAGTGTGTGTGTGTGTGTGGTCTGCCTTCCTCACTGGTGCAGACAGTGCATGTAGGACGGATGTTGTGTGGTGCACTTAAAGATACATTAAGTACTGTACAGTGTGATTGACACGATGTCACATGATTGATACATATGAATCAAAACAAAAACAGGATTGCCAGCAATCCCGCAATGGATAACAGCAGGCCCATCAGAGAAGATTATAAGACACTTTGCTTATAATAACTTTATATAATATTTCATATATATCATATAATAAATGTACTCTATGTTAGAAAGATCTAATTCTAACTTTAAACACACGGCCAGATAAACATGGACAATGTAACATTAGGTGTTCAGGCCCTTGTATGTTTCTACAGGACAGCAGCATTATAGCTTCTAGACCATGTTCTAGATAGTATAACACCAGGAGGTAAGGGTCGGGGAGGGAAGGAACCTCAGGCAGGGTGTCAATCCTCTCACCTGGGGTGTGAAAGGTCATGCCAGCTCTTCCTACTGTCCTAGACATAAAACACTAAAGCCAAACTTCACACAGTTATTAAAATGCATACATTTGCAGCTAATGCTAGCTAATGCTAGCTAGCAGTAATGCATGACTATTTATAGCCGAGTTAATAGTTATGCCAAAGGTTGTACCATGCACCACTATAAATGAAATATTAACATCACTGAAATAATATAACATCCTGAACATATCCTTTAAATCACACACAAAAAAACAAGACCAACAATGTTTTTCCCATAGGGAGAACTCTTAGGACTGTTCTCTTTATCAGATAGCAGCTGGTTTGGGCAGGACTGCCAAGAACACAGCCATTCTTCTTGTTGTTTGAGAGCTTTACATGTCGCATCGCTGCTCTAGCTTCACAATGCCCAGCTACAGCACATAGTGTCTGAGACAGGTGTCACTACATTACATTATCAGATCCTTTTTTTAATTTTACCTTACTTACCCTTTCTTAACATTTTCAACAGTATATAACAGCATAAAAACAGTAGGAAACAGATGTTTTACAAAATTGCCTAATAACTTTGATTAAAGTTGATTCTGAATTATTAATACAATACAGTGTTAGTATGAACAAGTTTAACAATGTCTTACGTCAGCAACATTAAAGGTATGGTCAGTCATTCTTGCTAACTTCAAGCTCAAATCAAAACAGTATTTCTCCGCGGTCCTCCGCAGGCGGCGCATCACATGTCAAAATGCATTGTGAAGCAAAGCGTAGTGCTGCGGCTTTGTTGATGCGAGCGGTGTTTGCCACTTTGTTTATGTTACAATTTACAGAGCCAGGGCTGTGTAGAAGTATCATATTATTTTTTCAACGCACACAAAGAACGGTCAGCTAGCGAAATGAGGAGTTATTTGTTGAATTTGCCAAAAAATTTATTAGCTGACATTTAGCTTGGAATAGCTGCCTTTATACCTTTAAGTGGCATTAATGGACAAAACATATTTGCATTTGTAGATTTACCAATTACTGTACCTTTAAACAGCTTTGGCTTGTTTATTTGAAGTTGAAGCAACTGCTTAAAGACTTATTCTGTGTCTCTCCATCTCAGTCAGTCAGGCTCCGATGGACAGCAAGAACATCATCCTCTGCTTTGAGCAATGCTCAGCTCTGCCCAATTTTGCTCTTGCGCTCTCAAGTGATAGAGCACTATCAGTTTTGACAGCTCCTCGGAGCCACTGGGATTTGAGTGCTCCCTCCTTTCACCCACCTTGCGCTCTCAAGCACGCACACGTGCACGCATGCACACACACACACACAAACACACACACACACACACACACACACACAATACCTTCTCTCTTCTGTCTATAAAAACGGATGAGGGCTGGAAATGATAGGGAGAACAAAAGCTGTCAAATGAAAGAAAGAAGCACAGAAGAGAGGATATCTGTAGGGATGCAATAAGGACAATGGGATACTTTGTCCCCGGTTTCATTATTGGCTTGTGTTTCATTTGAAGTAGACAGCTAATCACATTAGAGACAACCTCTTTCCACAACAGTCTCCTGGAAGCAGTCACCGTGCTCCAAGTGTCTCATTGGATTCTTGGTTCAATTACTTAACTCTTTACAAATTGTGCTAAATTCAAGTGTAACAATAAATTGTGTGGCTCCACTCACTTACTAATAGGTTTTCAGTAGGTATATGCCATAAAGCGAGGGGTTTAAGGGATTGTAGCTAGGAACTCATAATGTGTTAAAGCATCAAGGGAAAAAGCTTTAAACATATTGTAAATATTACAAATATTAGCATATTTATAAGTAATATAAAGTAGAATTTTTTATTTTGTAGTTTTTAACGTGCAGTATTTGTCTACTACAATTTAAAGGTATATACAGTACCCCTTCATTACATTATAGCACCAGAACTCAATGTTTGTACAGTATTTTGAAACATAACTAGTTGTGAAAGTGTGAGCAGCTGCATGCAGAGGGGTTGAGAAGGGTGGGAACGTGGGATTTCTGTGAGACAGGAGCAGAAAAGAAGGTGACACACAGTGTGGTGCTGTGGGGGAGTTGCATGCACTTGAGTTTCAAAACAAAAAAACATATTTGTCATGTTTAACCAGAAGTGAATTTCTGGACATAATTTTTTTAATTTGCTTTTCCATTTTATATGACTATTACGTTTCATTGTAATCCACATCAGAGTCATACGTGATTTTATAAAAGTAATATAAACCTATTGTCCTTGGTGATCCACTCCTTCCATAGACTCGCATAGAAGTGTATCAGAAGTGACCTGAGAAGACAAAGTATGGAAAAGATTTAGCATAATGGTTAAGAGTCTGCGTTGGCGGCTGGTTAACAATCTCAGCAGGGCATTGTACTGTAAGCAGAAAGTATACTAAGTATGAGCGAGGTCAGAGGAGAGGCTAAAATCAAGGTCCTGGAGAGCTAGCGCAAGAAAGAAACATGCAATCACCTCACAAGGGAGAAAGCAGCTACAGTAAGCACCGTGCAATTAGCTGGAGCTGGAACTTGAGGATGCCGTTTTGTACAATTAAATCCACTTATACAATTGAATAGCATTTCACCAGGATATAATTGCCTTCCACGGATACATTTGCTCTACAACTAAGCAATCTAGATGGACTGGAGGGGAGCTTCTCACTATTAAAATACATGTAATGCCTATCTGTATCCTCAGCTGCTCTCTGGGAATGGGGAGGCGAATGGAGATACAGCTACAGAGTACATGCTGTAAAAGGGATTGTAATAATGCTCGACCTCTGCTGACTGTTCCAGTTCTTTCTCCACAGGACGCCCCAGCTGTTATCTGCCTCTGCTACACTTCAGTCGCTTCAGAGCTTCTCCTACACCCACCTGACTCACTTCTATCTTCCTCCACAACAGCTTTTACCTTTGACTCTTTCCGCCATCATCTTTTTTTTTCTTCCGCTCTCTCGCCTAAGAATGGATCCTGACTGTATTATTTCGATTCTCCCCGAAAAAATAATAACGGCCTTTTTCCGAGTGAATTATGATCCCTTCTTCTGCGAGACCATGCCAATCTATTAATCTAACTTGCCATTTTACTGTCTTTTCGCTCCGGCTCTGTTAAAGGTTGGCTGCCTCTTCTCTCACTCATCTGTCAGTCAGTCTTTGTGTGCAAATCCCACCTCTTCATCCTGTTGACTGAATTATTCAATTTAGACGCTATTTGTTTCACTGTAGGCAAGAAGGACGATGTGCACTCTCCCACGTATAAGCCACGGGTGGGTTGCAAGATGCTTGCATTTGGATTGTGCGATGATTTAAAGGTTTTGAAATAATCTTTTTAATAACATGATCTTTTGTCTTATATATTTTTTAAATGAGCTCTACTCTGGTTTGGTTCTTCAATTTAATGTGCATAAATGTCAATGCCTTTATTTTAATAGTATAATTTGATGTAATTCATTGCAGCATATACACACCAGAGGTCAACATGTTTGAAAGCAACTAAGCTTTGGTTTGTGCTGTAAATATGACATGGTACTCCTTTCTATTTCACATTCATTCTCTTTCTATACATGATATTTCTCCAGGGGCAACTCCTTTTCACACCTGGAAATTAATTTTTCATAGCATATCAGTGAAATGTGCTATATTATGATTCATTAATATTGTTGGAGGTTGTAGGTCAGAAGTTGTTGCCTTCCTCCTGTTTAAATGGGATCCTCTAAAGTTAATAAATAAAATAAAATATATATATCGCCTTTGCTGTACTTTAGCGAAAGATGCAAATGACCATGGTGTAGATGTGTAAATATAGGCCTCATATTAAGTGTTGTGACCAGTGTTGGATATGTTGCAGTAATACTATGACA
Organism: Amblyopsis rosae; assembly: GCA_025399935.1. Taxonomy (NCBI): domain Eukaryota; kingdom Metazoa; phylum Chordata; class Actinopteri; order Percopsiformes; family Amblyopsidae; genus Amblyopsis; species Amblyopsis rosae. Next base: position 1,439,732 of record JAODTR010000024.1, read on the forward strand.
ACCAGGTGCTTGGCTCCACACAGATCAAATAACTATCCAGATGAATGGGAATCAATAATGAGGACCACAAATGTCTCTAGAAATACAAAATCAATAATGAGGTTCAGGTCTTAATAGCAAATTTTATGTATGATGGTGGTGGTGATATGGAAAAGTATTGCTCCATTAGGGTGAAATAACCAATTGCAAGAAATCACATGACCCAGCAGCCAATTGCAAGATGGTTAAAAGCAAATATGGCTCCACTGCTATCCTAATGGAGGCACGGTAATGCCAAACGTCTTGCTTTAGAATGTCTTTTCTGAAACCAATGGATACTGTTTTTTATATTGTTATAAATCAATACCATCTGCATGCAAGAGGCAAGCATATTCCACAATTCAAGACATTTATGTTGTTATATGTCACTTTAAACCAAACAGCAGCTAAAAGGGTTGAAATATTGATCTCTGGATGCCAGTATGGTAAACAGTTAGCCTAATGCACCATTTATACAATACGTCACACATATTCTTTGAAGGGCCGATTACATTTGCATCAAAGCTCCTGTAAAAAGACCTTAATGGTTAATGGTGCCAGTAATGCTCTCCCTTAGACCCTGACAAACAGACGTACCCTTGGGCCGATCTAATCTCTGATGCCATGGTTTCCAACTCTAGTAACACCTCTGCTCCAACTGCAAATGGAGGCAACCGGTTGCCCGGGCAACAAACTTCTTTCCTGTCGTGTGTCATGCAAATCCCTCGGAAGAAAGGGCAAAAAGTTAAAGAAGCTATTGTAGCCACTTTGCAGAGTCCTCTGGTAAAGGCAGGATTTAGTGTGGCAGAGAGCCACTTCAACAAACATGGTGGTTGTGTAAGTCTTTTTCTGTTCTCTACTCTCTTCTCCTTCACCAGAAAGTGGTCAAAATAGGAAGAAAATCTCTACCTACAATCACATTCCAATGGCTGTCTGGTTCGGACTGTGAACACGAACTGTTCCAAACCAAAAATGTACCTTTCTTTCACTTTTATCTTCAAAATTACAAAGAAGGATTGGGGTAATAATATTCAGGCTCTAAATAATACAGTGGTAGAAGAGAATGACTAGTCTGGCAAATTTAATCTATGAGAGCCTGTGTGTACCCAGAGACCCTCGCAGGGGCATTTTCTTCTCGGTGGCCTTAGAACACCCTTACTCCTAATGGAAGGGAAGCAGAACAGATGGGACATAAATTGCACTTTCATACACCTCAAGGTTCAAGGCAATTTCCCCTCTGAGCCTGTGAAGTTCTCGGATTGCCTTTCCATCCTTTGAGTCTTTCACTCTTCAAAGGGGTTTGGGTTTGTTCAGTGTCTGGACTCATACACACACTGGCGCATATAGTCTAACACTGACGCGTTAGAGCTCCCGCTCACCGGCTAGCAGGCACGGGCACACAAACACCTTATAAAAAGCATCAAATATACACCCAATATACAAGGTATTTTCATTATCATTGTAATCTGGTGGGTTTGATTCATATAGCATGATCAACAATGCCAACATCCAATGTATTAGAGAGGTGGAAAGTCTGATTAATAGATTGGTATATTTATTGAGCTGTGTTCACATTGACCTGGAATTCATTTGTAGTGTTTTCCTTTGACATGCTTGTTTTTTACGTTTTTTATTCAGTGTATTCTCAAATGTAATATGGTACTGTAGTATGGAAGTCTAATAACAACTCATAATAATGGTTTCAATATCTCATAATACTACTAGATCAGCTATCTTGCCTTTGGTGTCCTAGGTGCTAGCACTGCGTCTGAGGAAGTAGTAAACTATGTCCAGCAGTAATGTTTACTGCTCCATTAACAAACAAACATCAGGGCCCATTTGACTAAATACTGCTGACAGAGAATATGGTGATCACTCACCAGTAACCATTCACATTAATTAATATAGTGCTGGAGGCTTATATATGTGGTGGGTAAGGTTAGGTTTGCACACTGTATTTGCCCTTTGGTTTTTACGAAGGAACTGGATTTGCTGGCTGGAAATACAGTGTTACAATTTTTGGCCTTTGCCTGACATAGAGAAAAGTAGCCTTGCTCTGCATACCAACCAATGGGTTAACACTGTCCCAGAAGCAATTACAGCCAATGTTAGTTAGCAATTAGTGGATTAAATGTAATGAGTCTACCGTTGTCATGGTGACAGAAGGTTCGTTGATACATGACAAAATGAAGAGAGTAGTTTTAACAGATGCTGGAAGATATAGTTGTAGTCCATTTAGCATATTCATCAAGTTAACATAATTGCCTTTTTTTGGGGGGGACTTTGAAAAAAAATAAAAGCGAAGCACAAAAACAACATAATTAACCCCAGAAATCAATGTGAGCAGCAAACAAGGCAGAGCACAAGGTGAGCCCTTATCTGCCGATTAGAGCACCTGGTGTGGGCAGCATGAAAGCAGCAGCCACAAAATCATTCAATCAAGCTAGAGGCTTTGCAGCGTTTAAGGGCTTCTTTTGACAACTATGCTACGTAGGTCTCAATATAATATAGTATAACATAGCTCAGTATATACAGTAGCTGGGATAGGGAACCTACTGGAAAGAGCATGGGTTTATCGGATCTTGTATAAATACGCAATACATTTTAACCTAAGTCTGTAATGCATTATTAGATAAGAAGGTGCCAAACACCAATAGGCTACAGTACTATATGTATCTAAAAGCTATTTTCAACAGAGCAGAGCTCACGATGATGCCAAACTGTTTCCATGTCAATCAGGTACATGACCTGCATGTACCTGATTATTGTGTGAGTGGTGCAGGGACCCACCTGTTTTATCACCTTCACCACACTTCTGTTTTGTCCATTATTGCCGCTTAAAGGTAAAGTCAGCTATTGCAAGCTAAATGTAAGATGATACACTTTTTGTCAAATTCATCAGATATCTCCTTGCAAGTTTACCATTCTCTATGCGTGGTGAAAAATCTGATAATCCGATAGTTCTACACAGCCCTGGCTCCGTAAGTAGCAACATATACAAAGTGTCGAACACATGAACAAAGCCGTAGTACTACAGGTTGCTTCGCAATGTGTTTCAATGGGTGGAGAGGAGGACCGCGGTATAATAACCAGGGGCAATGTATTGCTCTTTTGTTTTAAAACACACCTTCCCTTTCCATGTGCTGTTGCTTACAGAGTTCACAGACTCCTGCTCCCATTTCTCCCACAGTCAAATACAGCTTTTTGTCTGCCATAATTATTAGAATGCTCAGTCAAACGCATATTGCTCATACATAATAGTGTACCATCTGTGCCCTTCTCCCTCCAGGGCAGGGAGGGCTATGACATGCTACAGCGAGAAGATGCATATTTGCTAGAACTGATCCCCTAAATACAGCGTTTTAAACCCCGTATAATTTAACTGCCATTTAGTCTGGAGATGTGATGTTATTCCATGCCCATTCCTCTCCCTTTATGAAACCGCCTGCGTCTGGGGCCAGAGTCCAAAAAATGATTTATGACAGATTTATGAAGAGAAGCCGAAGGGAGGGAAACAGATTAGGTAGAAATCTGGAGAGATAAAGATGAGACGTCTGTCTGCCACTGAGGGCAGAGGGAGACAAACCCGGATTGTATCGGGCTCAAGGAAATGTGCTGAGGGCCTGACAGACAACATCAGGTCATCTCAGAGCAGAACTACTTCTCAGAGCTGACACAGATATCATCTTCCTTCCTGTTCCTAGGGCACGGAGACGAGCGAGTTGCAATTATAAAGTCATTGTGATAGTTTATTTAATTGGATGTGTATGTCTGACATGGCGTCTTTTGTAGACATTTTGATTTCTGTGTGAAACACAGCATCATACCCAGAAGGCTGTGCGACTGAAGCTTCTGAGAGCAGCTGGAGAGGGCCGAGGAGAGGCCTAATCCACTCAGCTGAGCTCATAAAGAGAGGACAGCATGATTTATCCAGCAGTCTTCCGGACGACTCAGCTACTATGCCTCGGCATCCGTCAAGAACCGACATCAGCTGGGAGCATGAAGACAGCGTAAAGAGATCCCTGCTGGGAATCTATACTGAGTCAGTCCTAAGCCGGTTTTTGGAATGCACAGAAAAGGCCAATAGAGCCACTGTCGTTCTGGGAACAACCATCTCACGATGACATCACCCAGAGGCGAGGGCCAAGGGGGCCAAGGGGACTTTTGTCATTCGATCGCACAGAAACTTTTGATGTTGTTCCCTTTGCTGTGGGGGGGGGGGGGGGGGGGGCAACATTTATGCTGACGAAACAAACAACAAAGGCCGGCTGATTCAGCCCATTTCTCCAGCGTTCAGCTTCCATCTCCTGTTCATTTCTCCCCACCTCTCAGGTGTATGAGGCCTGCCAGCTATAATGCTAGTCAGCGTGAGCCCCCCTCCCCCCCCCACCCCCCTCCCTGCTGTGAGCGCTGCAGCATCGGACGGACGGAGAGGCAGAGGGAGTGTTTAATACCGAGCCTCCCACCCAGACGTACACCGCATTTACACCGGGCTGAGGCTCACTCCACACAGCCTTATGACAGGGCAGGCGGAATGATCGGCCCTCGCCTTGCAGCCCAACATGCATAATTCATGAGGAGAGGTGGATGTGGGGAGGGGGGGGCAAACAGGGCATGCCTACAGAGAGGCGGAGAGTAACAGCCTCTACAGGAGTGTGTCCTGAGCCCTGTGTGTCTAAGTAATTAAATGGGATTAGCAATGCGCTGAACCCATTTTCAGAGAGATTGGCTGGCAATGCCATTATTATTGGAAAGGATCAGAGGGGCTTATAGGCATCAGGGAGAAAGGTAACTAAAAAGAGAGGTATGAGGAGATTTATTAAAAGGAGGGGAGGAGGGGGACATTCTTCCGTGTGTTTTCCCAGAAAGGGGTGACAAAGACTGGATGTCCTGCTTGTGGAGGTGTGGAGAGAGAGACCGCATCAAAGGGAAGCAGGGGCTAGCCACGTCCACGCGCGGCCCCGCTCCGCTCTGGCCACAAACAGCCGTTGCTAATTTGTGTGACAATGCCAGTTGTGGATGGCACCTGATTTGCAAGAAGAGGATGCCTGCCCGGAGCAAGGCTCATTTGAATAAGCACACATCCGAGTTATCAGGGATCAGGGCGAGCTCTTTCAGTCGAAGCGCTGTGTTCACCCCCCCTCCCCCCAGTAGCCCAGCACCTTAAACACACTCTGTTAAATATGTATTTCTTGTGTGCACCTGGACTATAACACTAACAATGCAGCATGGATAAATGGTCCGCACACAATCATGTTGTGTAACCCGGCCGTCTATCTACCCATTTATCCGTTCACTCTGAATGGATAAAACCCAGCTACTGTGAGGGATGATTTTCTCATCTTGTTGGCGCAGCTAAAGCAAGTTGTTGTTTTGCGCCTCTTTTTCCTTTTACAGCGAGACCCTTTTGGCGACAGCAGCCCTGGGAGAGATACAGAAAGCACGTCCCCCAGGGAGAAAAGCTGCCTCGGGCTTCAGAAAGCCTATTTACAACAAGCTGTGCTTGTTACTTTCATCAAAATAGAGCACTGAGCTTTTCTTCCGCCTTGTTTTTGTACTTTTGGCAGGAGGTTGTTATTGTAAAGCAGTGACTCCATTGTGCTCAGCGGTGCGTTGCGAGTCTCGCTGTCCACGGCCGGGGGAAAGACGAGACCAGAGAGGGAGGACAGGTTGGAGGACGTCAAAGCTTCAGACAAACCAGATGTGTTTATGGAGGAGAATGGAGAACCCTGCAATGTCACTGAATTCTCCTAACCTTTGATCCTGAGTTGTACTCCATCATGTTGAATTAGAGGATCGCTGGAGTCTGCCGGGCAGGTTTGTCATAATCTATTGGCTGCGGTGCATTCTGGATATTGAAGGAGGGGACAGGAAATCAATAAGCTGGATTGGTCTGCCAGGCCCAGAGGGAGGTCTCCTTACTCTGGCCTGCGTGCCTGGCGATCCACTTTCCCCACCACCCACACCCATCAAGGATCACTTCTGACTGCCTTCATCAAATTGAATTTGACCAAAAAGGTTGTTTCTTTTGTAAAGGGAAAGCAGGCTGTGCGTAACATTATAGGAGGAAGGATCTTCGACCCCGCCCCTCCGTGCTCAACGCTGAATCTGGAGGAAGAATTTCTAAGAAAATACACATGATTTGTGAAGATATCATGAAGAGTTAAACTGGAAGTCACAAACACATTCTGTTCTGTTCACACATCTAATCCTTTGGAGCTGGCAGGTTTCATGTCGCTTCTTATCAACACGGAGCAGAGGGGAGAGGAGAAGTGCAGGAGAATCAAGGTCAATGACTCCTTGACAACCGCTCCATCTGGGAGGTATTATCATTTCATTACCTGTCCGCCTCAATGGCCACCGCTGTTTTCCTTTTGCCTCCATCTCCATAGTAACTATTGATTCATTGTTTGTATGAGCCAATCAGTCCTGGACAATTACCTCCTAATGTTGCAATATTACGCGCAGCTTACAGCTGTCTGAAAAGTGTGTGTCTGCATGCATTTATATGTGTACGTGCGTGTTTGATGAGCACACAGAACTCTCGGCAGCTATTATCACTGGGAGATTAATGGCATCCTATAAGGCAGAGAGTTTCATATACATGACGAATAGTTCTGCGGGTCTGGTTATTATCAGTAACGCAGTCAGGCCCTTTGCTCTCTCTCTCTCTCTCTCTCTCTCTCGAAAACATACAAGTTCCCAGCTCTCATAGTACCCGCAACTATGCAGAACAAAAGCGAGTTATATCACTCAAAAGGAGGTGGACCACCTAAAAATCTATAAAGTGCTCAATCAAAATCAGATGCTGCGCTTTATGAGGGCATTAATCTGCGGGCGCAGCGCTCTGCTCTTGAAAGCACCTTGACAATGGGATTGTCTCTCTTTCTACCCACTCGCTGGTCTTTCTGCTGTGCTTTGTTATACACGACAACAACAAAAAATCGCACCCGTTTATCACACGGAGTGAGGCTGTGAAAACAGCAGATGAAGAAGAGACACATCGTCGGAGATAAATAACGGATGGAGAGGAGACGCGGGGAGAGAATGGGGAGGACAGAGGAGTGCGCTTGAGTAACAGCCCTGCCAAAGCAAACCCTCCACGGGAGAAAAACAGAGTATCCCGTGAAACAGAACTCCGGTGTCGCCTTCCAAAACTGCTGCAACCTTCATCTGTTACTCCCAAGTGTCAGATTAAATGTTTGGAGGAGTTGCCCTTGGCGCTGTACTTTCTCCACCTACTCCTTCCTCCCATTCGCCTCCTCCCACCCGAGCCAAACGCACCTCCGTATTGCAGCTGGGTCACTCAAGTGAGTGCCCACCTTCTGCATACCGATTCTGTTGTTTGTCTGTAGGCGGTGGAGTGAAGGGGTGCGGGGTGATGACCCATCTAGGCCCGGTGCAGTTAGCCGTGTCTGCCGTGCGCGCGGACGGAGGGATTGAAACAAAGACGCTCTACAGATTCATCACCGGGCGAAAGAGTATACACGCATCGGCCGTGATAAATGCAGCTCACAAAAACTCCCCATCCACCATTACAATCAGATTCATCACTGGCTGCGCTCTGGCGCTCCAATAAAGGGTGCCACTGAGATTATTTATAACTGTGCGGAAAGGCGCAGCCCGGCTCCTTAACGGCCCCTGCCAGTGCGTGTGTGTGTGTGTGGGGGGGGGGGGGGGGGCTAACACTACTAACGGGAATCAGAGTTGAGCCAGTGGCACTGCCCCGTTTAGTAAATAAATTAAGTGGGTAAATGAGGGCAGCAAACAGCGGGAGACCAACCCCAGTCCCGTTAATTATGCCCTTGGCTGCATCTCTGGGACGTACAGGTGGAGCCTGGGCCCCACTGTCAGCTCCAGGTGGGAATGCCAGAGAAAGCCCCAGCACAAGCCCTCTTTGTCTGCTTTGGAGGAGCTGCTTTGGGTCCCTTTTAGGGTCTGAGAGTGATGCGGTGTAAAAATGTAAATGTCGCCTATACGCTAAGGAAGCTCCAGCACTCCACTCGTTTCATTTTAACAACCTGTCCTTTTTTAAGATCCGGTTTGTAACCACAGTTGAGAGATGTGCACATCAAACACAGCGTATACACAGTCAGCTAATAAAACAAAAATAAAAAAAGCAAACAAGCGACAAATAAAAGGCTTCTGTCGTCGGGCACGCCGGGCTGAGGTTGGGGGGCGAAGCAGAAGTGAAAGATATGGTGGGAGCGGGGGGGTCATCAGCAGAGACCACACCGCATGACACGACCTATTATAAATACAACGTGCCGCTATTTAAATGTGGCAGCATGGACCAGGTTGGCTGCCATGACAGCTCGTAATGAGATCCTTTGATGTGGCAGATGAGGGGGAAATGGGAGAGGAAGAAGGCTCCTCTAGGGAGGAGACGTAAGGGGGAGGCCACGACCACCACTCCTGCAGACGAAGAGAGGAGAGCAGGGAGATGGTGGGGATGGGTGGAGATCTGTGGTCAGCAACCCGGACAGACTGTGTCCATCGGTGGAACCAGAATACGTGTTATTTACGTGTTATCCATCTGTCCACATGCAGACAGACCATTTATCCTTCAATACTGCGTCCCGAACAGGCGGTTTTGAAGGCAGAGTATACAATAGTTCACCAGCTGTCTCCAGGAAGGCACGACTCATTTTCCACAAGATCAATGGAGCCATCATCTTCTTATTGCATCTGGATGGATCCCCACTGTGTACAAACAATGCATATTGTCACACACATGCAATCAACACCCCCGCCACCGCACACACACACACACACACACACACACACACAAGGTCGAAAGCCGAACAGAAACCTGAGCTTGATGGTTTTTTTTCCCCTTTTGAAAACAAGCACAAAGAAAGAAGAATAATTTGACAGAATGTGACTGTGTCTATAGGGCATTATAACTTTGACATCTCTGAGTGAGGCAGCCTTACTTTGAAGGCAAGGCCTGTTACACGACAACACAATGTTTTCAATGACGGAAAACAAATTGGATTTTTTATCAATGTCACCTCACGAGCGTACATACCAAGGAGCATAGGTGGGCTTTGATTTTGGGAATGCATGCGATGCAGACCGCTTTCATCCCAGCTTCCACCCCACTGTTAAACTGGTGTGTCAATAACCAGAGGTGATTAAGTCTGTGTTTGTTAAGTATCTCACCATCTAGACAGGTGCTGGATTATCACAAAGATGGTTGGTCAGTAGACCTTGTAATCTACTGGAATGCTGCACATGAAGCCCTATTATCATAATCAATTGTGAATAATTCAAAGCACCATATGGAAAACAAAACAAAACAAACAAAAAAACTCCACTATACTAGCCTTTGTGTTGTAAGGCATTCAGTGACATGTCGTGTTAACAGGTCAGGGAGAGGCAAACAGCCAAACGCTTGCTGTGGACGATATCAAACCACTCGTATTTATAGTCAACGTGGAGGATGAGGGGCTGTGTTTTACCTGGAGGCACAGGAGCATGCCGAATCATCACAGGAACAACTGCCACAACCTGGCATGTGTGGGTCCATGTGTCACGGCTCATTTCCCCCGAGCCTTCAAGCTGAGTGGAGATGACTCAGATTTACACACAAGAGGATACAACCGTTGTGCTTGCATGGCGCTGAGCTCCCCGAAAGGAAGTCTACATATGGAAACTGGAGGTTAAAGCGCTATCATTTACGGAGGCAATATGGATGTCAACACTGAAAACAACCTTGCAATAGAAATACGCACTGTGATATTCCTTACATTTGAAAAGTGTAATTGTATTGTGATTATTTAGATTTTAATGGTAATGAAATTTCATAAAGAATACATATCTGCTGCTTCTCGCCAATTTAGAAAGGTATAAATAGAGGGGTGGTGTTGTCAGGGCTTCAGTACAAGTTTTGCTCTCTGGGTACGTGGTTGCCACTTTGTTCTGCACGCAAATGGTTTCCATGTCTACTCACACGGCCGTAAACACCACAGCAGCCTGCGGCAGGGGCCACAGGGCCGCAGCAGGGGGATCTCCTGCTGCGGAGCTCCATTTTCCAACAGGCCTCTGCTTATGAGGCTGTGTCAGCATGCATTTCACTTCCTGAGCGCCATCTTGACAGCGGGAGAGCAGCTCCAAATCCCAACAATACCTCCGCTCCCAGGCCCAGTTTTGCCCCCTGCTAGCTTTGATACCCCCTGCATGATACAGCTGCGACCCAGAGCATGTGGTGAGGGGGCGAGAGGGCGGCATGGCGTCTACATGTTTTTGCTTATACAACTCCAATAGCTTTAACGAAATCTCACATCAGTGCACTGCTCACAATTATGAAAATATGTAGACCTTCACATGTAAAATTAGATAGAGGATTCAAGGTATAGTTAGCTATTGCAAGCTAAATGTAAACTAATGCACGTTTTGTGTGCACTAGTGTGTGTGCGTGGCTGCGTGCTGAAATTTCTTTTTGCTACTTCTACACAGCCCTGGTTCTATAGGAGCACAAACAAAGTGTCGAAAACCGCTTACAACAAAGTACAAAGAACTATACGCTTTGCTTCACAATGCGTTTCAATGTGTGAGGCGGTGCTGCGGAGCGATATTGTTTTGATTTGAGCTGGAAGCTAGCAAGCTAACTAACCCTTTAAAAGTGGAGGAAGAGATGCTGGAGAAGGATTGTTGATATCTCAAGTCATCAAAACAAACATGCCTCTCCCTTCAATGCCATTGGATGCTCACTTAGAAGTTCCCCTCCACAAATTGGACACACATTGCCAAATGGGATAGGGTTGTGTGGTGTGGTCTGCACCACTTTGTTTATGTTCTGACACACACTAAGCAGGCAGCTGTGAAGAGATATCCGTGGAATCTTACAAAGACGTGTATTTGCTCACAATTGCTTGCCTTACCTTGAAATGATTACCAGCAACTGTGCTGCCAACAAATGGTAATGCCAACCACTGCATTGACAATTTGTATGAATTATGTTACATTGGCGAAGCCACTGTAAGCATCTTTAGCTTTGTTGATTACAAGGTCACTTACATGTATGTGCTACATAGACAAGCATAGCAGACACAACACAGTAAGATAATTAAATGTCAGCAGTATACTGTAGAAAGGAAAAAAACTGATTTCCTACTAGTGTATGAAACATGCCAATGTCTGCTCAGGGAGCTAGCAGGAGAGTCCTATACCTTTCAATCCAGTACAGTGGGACATTGTCTCAGTCATACCAGGAGCCCCTAACCTCAGCTACCAGGCTGACTGGTGAAAGCAACCTCTTCCCATTCCCACTGTTTGCCAGAGGGCAGAAGGTTCTTATCTTTGTGTGACTGGGGTCATAACCTACCATTTTTATGCTTGATATAAAAGGGACCAAAACAACATCATTCATCAAAGCATAACCTTGTTGATCTTTTCCAAGGATTCTATGGTGAACAAAGGACCCTGTAAATCACTTCTAATCAGACACGAGAAAGCAAATTAAATCGGCAGAGAAATCAATGGCCTTCGATCGATCGGTCTAAAGGACAGATGAGTTGGCCCCGGAGAGCTGTGGCATTCCAGAGGCCGTAGAGAAGGCCACGGATCCGTTTCCACTTTATAGCCCCGTCTGTCAGTGCTTATTCTCGTCAAGACAGACCACCGTGGCTGATGATGGAGCAGCACTTAAAGTGAAATATATAGAGGGCAAGGCAATGTTTGTGTAAGAAGTAGCATAATCAGCTCCTTCTAAATGGATATATTGGCATTAAGTATTAGCCTGGTAAGCTTTTGTTCCTCCGTGCCTAACAGTCTGTAAACTCCATTCAGTTATTTGTCATAGCGGTGCCAATGGGTGCCAATCAAATCCTTTGCAGGCAATTGGACCACCTTCAACTCAGACTACAGACAACAGACTGTGATTTTCTTTTTTTTTTAATACAGGTGCTATCAAATGATTGGAACACCTTCATCCAATCAGAACTATACCGTTGTGGGATGATTTCAAAATATGTTTTCTAATATAGCAAAGCCACCATAACAGCACTGCAACACAGCAAAAGCATATATCTGTACAGTATCTGTATGGGAATACTAAAGATTTTCCATTTCAAAATGAGAAGATATAATAAATCCATGCCCTATTCCATTTATATAAAAAGGTAACACACAGTGCAGTTGTAAGAATAATGTTGACTTACCATTCACCAGGCACTTCACCTCTGCATGAATAATGTATAGTGGCCTCTTCCTATATAGTACATGGAAAATGAAGTTGTGAATTCCAACAATGTTTCACCTTGTTAGATACTTAAAATTACAGCACAAACCCCCGAGGCAAACTTAATCTAAACGTGAAGGGAAATCTCCTATCAAGTGAAATTACTGTGAGCTTTTCTCAGCCTACCCTGATAAGATATAGATCAGCGGAATAGATTGGCTTTTCCATTATCTGCTGTGAGATCTTGGAAGGCATCGGGTAGATAATTTGCTAATGTTTCCTGTGACCTCCACAGATTTAAATTATGTCTTTGGCTACATGTCAGCCCAACCCTGCTGTTTAGGGAGTAAGCACTCAAAGAGCTGTTAAGAGTCACTGCAACATAATGTTTCACATAATTCTACAGTGCATTTACTGTAAAGAGTGAACGGCAAGTGGTATGGCTCAAACATGCTATAGGCCGTGGGTGTTAGAAGACAAAATGAGAACCACAAAACAGAGTGAAGGAAGAGTAGTCAAGGAGTAAAGGGGAGGTGACAATGATATTTTGAAACTGGAAATGTAACCTTTAAATTATATTCAACTTTCATTAAGATGAACAACAAAGGAAATTATTATATTTATGCTTTGATGTCGGGTTCACCTTATCTAGAACTAATTACCAAAATGTAATGAATTCCTTTGATCTGACAATTTACCGGAATGAAAGGAGTAAAATAATTTTGATGACAGACCTATATTTTCATGTCTCACTAAAACACACATTTGACATTTCTCTTCATGTGAATTGCTAATACACAGCAGTATTCCAACAAGATATGCTAGCAGCTCCGATTTTGTTAATAAGTTAACTTATTATCAGCAAAACCAAACTCTAAAAGCTAATAAAATAAAATATGTATAACAATTTTAAAGAACAATTCCAAAAATATATAATACTGTATTACAAGTAAAGTTCCATTCCACACTACACTAAGCAATTCACCCATTTCAAAGAAGATAATCTTCAGTGGTGCCTTTACTGTGACTGTGTTAATATTGCAATGTGCTGCGCTATTGTTGTGAGTTGTAAATAGCGTTGGAGCAGCATAACACCACTGGGAGCGAATGTCCTACCCTGGCAGCTTGCGAGCAGAACCTGTCCTCTGTTCCTGTGCATGCAGTATCTCCAAACAAATCAACACTGATTATAACAAGGATGTCCCCAGCAGATACTTGTCAAGAACATAAGCAAGTCAGGCTGATCCATCAAAGAGGATTTTAATTCCCATTGCTCCCACCAGTACAAGAGAAAGAAATGATTGTACCCACAGCGTGTGCAGTATAGCAGTACCAAAACTCTCCTGATGACTGAGTGACAACCATATCTTAGGTGACTTGTAATACACAGTCAGGAAAAAGGCATGTTAACCAGAGAGAAATGAGGGCAACTGCCATTTCATCCAGCAATCATATTTTTTAAAACCTTGCTCACATTTTCATTTAGCCCGGCGGTGCCACCCCTCCTCTTGCAGTTATTAAATCAGCTGGAACCGGTGCAGCTCTATCTCACACAGTATTAGAATGCTACCCCCCCCTCCACACACACACACACACACACACCACCACCCTAGCATTACCAGGTGCAGGCCTGTGATTTAAAGCTTTGATTCTGTTCAAATGACAACAAAGGTGAGGCAGCGCTGACGCTCCTAATTCATCATCCCCTGCTTGATAAGAGCGGGATTAATGCTTTTAATGCACTGGGCGCGGGCAATCATCCATTTTAGCGGAGGCTCCCCCCGGAGGCCGAGTGCAGCTAAAATGGGAAAACACCTGAAACACAAGGAAGAGGCAGGGCATATCAGGCGAGCTCTGAAAGACCATGTGAGCCCTGTGACGCCGCTTTAACAGGGCCTTGTCCCGAGAGCAGATGGTACCAAGACCTGGGGCCAAGCTTGACCTACATGAGACAAATCCAAAATGTATACACTTCATCTCAAAAGCTATACCATGCCAACCAGGACACCCCAACAAAGTATGCCTTGAGGTGGCTTGAGGATGAGGATGTGCTCTACTGTCATATTTAGAAATGTTGTTCTCAGCCTTAAAAGCCTATTATGTATTCACTCCATGCCTAATTGGCTATCCACTGAATCCCCAACCTGTGCCTCTGCTTCTGCTAACACATGGGAGCTGGGACCAAAAAGATCCATTAACCACAGCCTGAGCCCGGCTATACACTCCAGCTGTTTGTTCCTGTCTCTATTGCTACTTTAATTAAATGGTTTTCAAGGTGGGGGGCCGGGGACTCCTGAAGGGCCATCAGATGTTGTTTTGGGGGTGTCCTTTTTTATTTTTTTATTTTTCCCAAATCAAACTAGGTTTTAACATCTGTAAATATCATAGTAGCCTACAAAATCTCCTTTGGAAAAAACAAAGCTGATCGATTCAGCTTGGGTCTAGCAAGTAATTACTAATACACTTGTGTCAATTAACAAGACCAAAAGTATAGGGCCTACATAACACCAAGTTTGTCTTTCTTATGTGCCAATACAAATATATTGCTTTATTGCAAGAAACAATGATTATGCCTTCTTCAAACAAACTCCCTCCAGTTTCAGTTGAATTCAAATTCATTCAAATGCCCTCTTCGGTAAATAATGGTGCAACAGCAAAGAAGTAATTTCATACACATACTCCGCTGTTGTATTTAGCATACTCCAAAGCTCGCAAATGGTTTAATAATGATAAATGTGTGTTTGTGTGTGTGTGCACACACATTGCCGGGTGTATGTGTGTGTGCGTGCGTGAGTGCGTGCATTAGTGTGTTGTTAGGGGGATGGGTTGCAGTAGGGGGTTATAAAAGGTTTGGCTAATATGAATTAATGATACAACTCAAAAGAGCATTGTTATGGAACAAATGGGAAGCAATGTCCAAAATTAAACATTCTAATTAGAGAGATCCTTGCCAGGTCTGAACGAATACCTGCTTTCTTCTACAAATGAATGTATATTAAATCATTACATTATCATTAGAACAATGTATTGAAATGCTTAGTTTGGTCTTCTTCATCTACACGTTTTATTGTAACAAAGGTAAATTTGCCATATTTATTTTGCCTTTTTCCTTGCATGTGGTATGAGAATCATTATTGAACACAACATTATTCAGTATATAGTCTATACTATATATATAAATATATCTATATATATATACAGTATAGGCTATACTGTATATATATACTATACATCCAACAATTGTGAATGTGTGCAACTTTATTTAAATATTTACTTTTTATTTTTTATTATTGTATAATCTGAAAAGTCTATTTAACATATTGAACATTTTTGAAAAATGATTTCCATAACACTGGTAAAATACCGTTTACAATTACAGCAAAGTCATTGTGACAAATCACCAATAGAGAACCATTGCCGCATGGCCTCATGATAGGTAGAGTAAGTTATTGTAAGCTAATACATTGTCAATTTCAGCGATTATCTCCTCACAGCCTGCTAGCTGCTTGTTCTGTGTGCATGCTGTTGTTTCTACACAGCCATGGCTTTGTATATGGGCGGTGTAGCTTGCACCACATAACACTATTCTAATTGGCAATGCATTTCCAATGGGGCGAAGCTTCTGAGGGGGCAGCATATGGCAATGAAGGGAGAGGTGTTTTTGTTTTGATCGAGTTCAATTATGAACAAGCTTTCTCCAGAATGACTATACATTTAAGAGATTTAAGATATTTAAGATGGAATGCTAGTTTTGTTAATAGTTTTGTTGAAGTAACTTAAACATAAACAGAAAGGCATCTTTTCTGCTCGCACATACTGATAATGCTTTGACTGGTACAGTATAGCTTCGTCCATGGCATGATTTGCCCACTGTAATCCCTAATGTGCCAAAGGTACAATAATAAATGTAGCTGAAGACAAGGATACATTCATTAATATGCAAGAGGGTACATGTACTATTGCCAAATGATCTCAACAAAGATAGAATTCCTAATAATATTGGTGGGTTGCAGTAAACACACATGATAATAACAACACAATTGTTGCAGTGGGATAATCCTATGTTGTAAATAGATGTATTTTTGTATAAAAAAACAAAACTTTAATCAGATCATCTAAAATAAAAAGGGATGATGTTTTCACATGCAAGACCGTCTGCACCTTTTCATTACAGTGAATCAAATGATGCAAACCTGACCAAAATGCACAGTAACATTAGCATTTTGAGTCCAGTTCATTTGAGCGTGACACTGCTTGATCAAAACAAACCGCTTAATAACAACAGTGTGTTGTTGTGATGGGGGCAATCACCATAGTGTCTTTGCTCCTAATCAGGGCTTCAGGCTAAGCCAAGGTGCTGAAGGCCCATGCTCTCTGAGCTGTGATGTTTCATTATTATCCCCCTTTAGCTGCATCGACAACACAGCAGGTTGCTTTAATTACTCTCTATCAGCAGTGGAGTTCAAGCCACTTCAGAGACACAGACTAATCCCCGTGCCTCTGCCCCTGCAGGGCACTCATTGTCTCTTAAATATCATTTTCCTTAGCACTGTGCACACTATTGGATTAAAACGGGGACGTGTTTGGGGTGAGGAGGGGGGTGGGCTGGACTAATTTGAGATTCGCCTGAGGACTAGACTGTCTCCTGTAACGGTATTCTGGGTGCATCTGTTCTGTAGAACACAGGAGGTATACTGACGTGCTGTGGCCTTTAGCACTGCCCTAACATTTACTCCCTTTATTCACTC
Source organism: Amblyopsis rosae (assembly GCA_025399935.1). Classification (NCBI taxonomy): domain Eukaryota; kingdom Metazoa; phylum Chordata; class Actinopteri; order Percopsiformes; family Amblyopsidae; genus Amblyopsis; species Amblyopsis rosae. The sequence goes on from JAODTR010000024.1 coordinate 1,456,682, forward strand.
TACAGTATATACGAGCACACTTTGTATGCTGAGCATTATATCTATGGTATAGAGACTATAGATCAACCATAGCAGTACTAGGTCAAACACACAAAAGTATTACAAGGAGCTATTATTATTCATTTGTTTTGACAGTCTCGCATTTTTTTATATCCTCTTTGAATATGTTTATTATATTTTCTTTTCTTTCATAGCAAAACTGTAGATATGGCATTTGCCAGAATGTGTCTCTTCAGCCAGGTTCAGGCACTGTAACGCCTTGCACCAACATACACAGTAGATACAGTATAGCTATCATATTCATTTCGTATTGGTTCCAAAAATAATTATTACTCATGGTGCCAAATCAAAAATATGGATATTTTAGATAAACACAACAGGCATCCTGTTAAAATATTATGCACAAAATAAAGAAAATGTCATGTTTTGCTAGAACAAAATGGCTTACTGTTTAACAACAAAACATATGATGTGACTTATATATATGATGTGCTTTAGTGCAAACCATTGCATGGGAGGAAACACAATAAGCCTGAGTTATGAATAGGCACAGTGGTCAAATCTGTCGCCCCTTAAACCTAAAACTCACTCACTCGTCTTCCTCTATAGCCTGTTGACCTCTGTGTGACCCCAATCTAACTCAGAGGCTTCTATCTCGTTTACAAACTAAGATGCTCCAACAATAAGACATGCTGCTAATGCTAAACCCAAGTTAACCTCCGTGGCCCCACGTGCCCCTTGCCTTCACTGGCCAAAGGATGCCAGGGGACAGTATACATATATTTGGCAGGGCTGTTTTAAAGAGCTAATGATGTGGAATAACACTGGTATTTCTATTTGGGCAATGCATCAGCAAATTCAAGTTTTATTGCCACACACAAACAATAACATCCACAGCTGTGTGTACTTTGTTTTGCCGTGTATTTCAATGGGCGCTATGCACTTTTTGCATTGTGTGACATAGCAGATGTTGTGTGCATCAAACAATGCAGCATGGGCTTGGATGTGTCATTACATGGGAACTAGGTCACTCCTCGAGCCCACTCGGTTGCTCTGACTGTTTGGAGTGACTATTGATTTTCTGACTGAAGCAATGACTTCATTAATATCCACATCAGTTTGCCATCTGACACAAATGGGTTGCTTGGCTGCTGCTCCAGACGACATTTCAGGTGCATATGAATCAGAGATTGGATGAAGAAAGCACATATGTCACAGTAAATGTGCTTCACAAGGTGTAAAATTGGAAAATCTTGAAGTTCACGTTTTTTTTTATGCATAATTGGATTCAAAGTAAATTCCTAATAACACAATTTAGAATTGTGTCGATATTACTTTTGAACACATGCATGTATGCTTACTCACACACATGCACATGCACACGCACGCACACACACACACACAGCACACACACATAAACAGGCATTAGCCCCAAATTCTCCTTTCATCATTCAATTTAAACTTAATCTGTGAAAGATGAGAGAGAGAGAAATAAATCAACAGATCGCTTTTCATTGGGATTTGAAAACAGAACAACAATGAGAGAAAGATTATTTTCCCTTTAATCCGGGGGCACCGGCTTAGCAAAAACAAAAGCACGGCCATGGGAATGCTCTGTGGAATGGGAAGGCTCACTCTATCCACCAAACCAGCTCCCCAGCAAACCACAAAAGAAGAACAACAAGCAAGAAATGTGAGCGAGAGGAAAGGGAAAGGGGATTTGAGATCATTATTAAAACTACAAATAGCTTTTAAAGATTAGTGGCAGGCAGGAGGAGGTGACGGATATGTGGCCCCTCCCTCCTGTGACTGTGTTGATAGCAATAGTGTTGACAAGCATTGACTTGATTGGAAGACTGCGGTGCAAACTTAAAGGCCTTGACAAGTTTCTTTCAGGCATGTACAGATCCTTCTGCTGCCTGAAACGCAACACAAATCAGGATTATGTATTACACACTGGCATATTCACACAGCTGGCATTAGGGCCCTGATGTGTCTGGCACACTGTAATTAACTATATACCGTAGAATCTCTTTTTTTGGTTTCTAAGCATGTACACACAAACTGAATGTTTGACTGAGGCTTATCCATTTATTTCCAGCACCTTGATGCCTATGAACAATCTATTTTTGTTCTTCAGCCGTGAATGATTGCCTTCATAAATGGAACTGGCCTTCATAGCTCCGAGCTATGATGGTGTGATAGCACGCTCTGTCCCCTGTGCTTGCTTAAACCAATCACCATGGTCATCACAGTCTGTTGTCAGCCATGTGTCTCACTCTGTGGCATTTGTCAGGATTAGACAGGAGTAATCCCTAACCCAACTCCCGAGGATGTCATTTGGAGATATCTGCTGGAACCGAGACCATGTCAGCTTTACTGGCCGCAGCCTCCCCTGCTTCCCCCTCTCTTCCAACCCGTCTCACCCGACCCAACTCCTCCCTGCCAGCCCTCAAACAGGGAGGGGGAAGGGGGTAAATGATGGAGAACGTAAAACACAGAGACAACTGGAAGAAGTAGAAGTGTCTAGTGTTCCCCAATGCAGCCCACTCTGTCATCCCACTCACCTCTGATATCCCTTTACATAAGGGGGGGGGGGGGGGGGGGGGGGGGG
>JAODTR010000024.1:1461891-1475013 GCA_025399935.1 Amblyopsis rosae
AGAGAGGGAGAGGGGGGGCAGAGAGAGGGAGAGAGACAGGGCGAAACAGACAGGACCCTATTGAGAGAGAGAGAGAGGGAGGAAGAAATAAAAGAGCAAAGAAAGAAGGGAGAAGAGAGGGAGAACAGGGAACAAAGACCAGGGCGAGAGCATCGCAGGGGGTCAGGGTGGGGCTCAGGGTGGGGCTCCTGGGTGAAATGGGCTGTGTACACAGCCCCTCTCCAAACCACCAATCTTAGCGTGCCAGCCGGTGCGTGATGCATGTGACTGTCTGCCAGCGTAAATTAGGCAGGTCCAGCCCGCTGTGTGGTAAAGCATGACGGGCCCAGACACCGCACTAACTCAGGCGGCCTCCGGTGGCACGCACGCCAGCTTCTCCAGCCTCGCCCTCTGCCCGCCCCCCTTCCCCCACGCGCCCTCCCGCGCCCATAAATCACATTCCGGGGGCAAAACGAATGGCCCGTCCGTCTGCGCCGGATGCACCAGCTGGCACAGCCGTCACCTGACCAGCGGGAAGAGCCTCTCTGCCGCGCATCCAATGGCGACACCGGAGCGGCGGAAATCAAGAAAAATGAGTCACGGAGGCAGACGGAGCCTCAGCTCCCGTGCTCCCTCATTAGTCTCCTCGGGGCCGCCTCCTCCCTCCCTCCCTCCCTCCGCAAGGCGCTCTTCTGAAGTGAAAGGGCACACAAAATATATTTGATGTTGTCACCTGAGGAAACGGAAGGAGCGATCACTCCTTGGCCTCCTCACACATTCACGTGGAAGGGAACTGGCAGGCTGTATTAGTGTATCAGTGCAGAGCCACAGCTCTGGGGGGATACGGGGGGGTGGAAACACAATTTGGGGCATATAGTAGAAGGGCTTTGTGTGAGGGGAACACGTTTGCTGTTATTTAATGGAGTTATATTACCCCATGTAATGACTTAACCCACCTGGGGATTCCACTCAGATGTAGTTAAAAGGAAAAAAAAGGGGGGGGGGGGGGACATGTTGATGAATAGATTTTCACTTTTCAATATTGCTGAGTTGTCGTGGAGAGCCCACTTACAGCTGACCGCTGCAATTATGACAAGCTGTGTAGGCGTCCCAACTGAGGCCCTCATCAGGGAAATGGGTTGAAAGTACATCAATACAGCCACAGAAAAGGTGAGCGATAGTTGGAATTATATCTACTTTATACTCTGCAATTAGGGTTGCTAGTTTTCTCCATACCACAAACTATGAATGCAAAATATTCTTTAAGCATGTGTGGCCTGCGACAGAGATCCACTGCAGGACTAACATTGTACTGTACTTGAAGAAGGACGTCCAAGAAGTTCACAGGACGTTCAAGAAGTTCACAGGACGTTCAAGAAGTTCCCACTTCATGTACTCTGCCCTACTTTTGTAGGCAGAGTAATAAAACGGATGCCTGCAGGAGTGACAGTGAGTGAGTCTGCTGGTGCGATGGTAGGCTACTCTATGTGATTGGCAAGGCCAATTTCCTGCCATCCCCCACAGCAGTTCTAGCCTAATTTCATGGGTCCTGCAGCATTCCTTCAGAGGCAGCCAGTCTATCACTGTCTCAGATATGGAGGATTATCTTATTTTTCCTGCTCAGATTAATTTTGCCTGTCATGGTCTGGTGATGAATGGCAGGCGAGCTGAAGAAATGTACTGTGGGCTCATTGGAGGTGCTGAGGTGAAGTCTGGCTTGGCACTCGACCCCCACCTCCGTAAACACCGTGTGGCCTCCTGCGGACATCCAGGTGTATGCCCGCATACCGCAGCCGGCTCACCAATTTGTCCGGACGGTCATCTGACAATTAAGGCCAGCACCAGCTGGACCACGTGGTTCTGACGAGGTGTGTGATTGCATGAAGATGACTCAAGGTCCCTGAGCCTGTACCTTTTTCTGTCACACACACACACACAAAGTGTAGGCTTGAGAGGTAAGCTCTAACTGAAAGCATATGCACAGCCATTAAAGACGGATTGAACGGTGTAGAACTGACCACGCTTTATTGTTTGCCAGGGCCCCCGGGACTGATTCACACCAATACAATCCCATTAGACACAGACGATGCAATCAGGCAGCAACAAACGCAACCACATTCATACGCGGCATTACTGTACATCCCGAATATGTTATTATATTATCTCGTGCTGTCGACCCATTCAAAACGACAACCGAGAGAATCTTTCCACTGAGTGATATTCACTCCAATGACACGGATGTGTAGTAAAAACCATGCAAATCATAGGCCATTAGTCCATCTTTCCTATATGCTGTGAGGGCTCTTTCCTTCTGTGGCTGCTTGCATGGTCTTGGATGAGGCTCGGGGAGACAAAAACAACTGCTCTCTAATTTCCTGTACCCTTCTGCGCAGCTGTTGCTGTCACCCCCGACAACCCCTAACCCCCACCCCCCTCTCTCTCTCCTCTCCTCTGCCTCCAACACCTCCTCCATTTCAGCTGTAATCATGTAGCCATGCAAATGCTGTGCGGTGAGAGGTTCAAGTTGCCCTCTCTCTGGGACATCATTCCAAGCTGTCTGAGCCCTTGAATTGACCACCCAGGGGAGGGAGAGGAGGAAGTCATTATGGCTATCAGAGGCAGGCGCAGTTCCTCCGCACATCATGGCAGCCCCTCCAACTCATAAAGGCCTTGATGACTTCACTAAAACATCCAATTTCAGTCGGACCCCATTTAAAATGACAAATAGAGATCAACACACACATCCCCCACTTCCCAACACACACACACTCTCCCAGACTAAACTCAATCCCACCCGCAGACACACACGTGCCCCCACCCCCCTCTCCTCCGCCCCGTCTGGTTGGCTGACCAAAATGGCTGAGGAAACAGGGGATCTTTTTTCCCATGGCATCCTAGCCACATCTCCGGGATATTCATAATTCATGGTCTTCGATTCCTGACATCTGCCACTGATTGTGCCTATGGGTTGGCTGGAATGAGCCACTCCAGGAAGCAGCGTTAATGTGCTGGTGGGCCGGAGGGGTGGAGGAATGGTTGGATGGGGGGGTCTAAACGGCGGGAGCCTTTCACACTCCTAATGTGTAATTAGGAGCCATTTTGGAGCGCTGCCTTCCTCCACTGAAATTAGCTGCCTTTTATTAATCAGCCAGACCAGCACAATGGCACGTCGGGTTCCCCTATAATCTAACACAAAATGTTGCTCTTAATTACAGATGGGCAAAGTCAGCACAGAGAGGGGGTTGCCTTCTGCTGGAATGATCTGCTGTTAAAGTTTCCTACATGTAAAAACACAAAAAAACCAAACGTGTTCTGTAGGCTGAGAGTCGACACGCCGTGGTAAATATTTTGTCAATCATCTGTCGAACCTGTGCAAAACATCCAGCATATTAGCATGCCTGGCATGTATGTCTCCTTTCCGAGCACACCGAGAGGATACAGATACTACGGCTGTGAACATTAGCATTTGCTGAAATGTCAGCTCCACTTGAATAAAAGATCACACATATTATGTGATTACAAGAGCCGGTCCTCTTTCTGAGAGTAGAGTGACCCTGACTCATCGCGACTGGCCCTCATGACTAAAGATAAGAACTAAACACTAAAGTGTGTTTCCTTTGTGATTGTCAATACATTCTGCCAGTGGCTAACAGAGAGAACCAGCAACTCACATTAATGTTATGCTACTGCATAATAGATTTCTGGTACTGTAAGGATGTAATACACAGCATTGTGGAAAGTATTCCGATACAGTTGATGCATGTCCTATGTAAAGCGTTGATCGATACCATAATCTATATTAGGTAAAAGGTACAGAGAACTGGCTTTAATTCAAAACAATAAGTCAATTGTTTCATGGGTAATACAGATGTGTCACAGACACTCTTTGTTGCCAGATAGTGTACAATTGAGTTGACTTATCCAGCAGTTGATTTATGTGATATTTCTGTTGAACTGCTTTCCACACAATAACGGTCTCCTGTAAATGAATGCAATCAAGCAAAATGGCCACTTGCGTTTCTAGTAGCAGACAAATGCATATTTATGATCTTGTTCTAGTGCCAGCGACGTGCTTATAATTTTCCGAGAAAATACATAAAACATACAATAACAAAAAAAAAAGAAAAAAAACGTCTACATTTGAGTAAAACGCCTGTGACATTCAAGACCCCAGCAGCTGATTAGTCAACAGACAGAGATGGCACATCACTAATGTGCCGTGGATGATAAAGACGCTGCAGTGGGAAGATCACATTGCCGAGGTCATTGTTCGCTGCAAGGCCAAGTAGGCTTTAGCATTCAGCGGACAGAGCTGAGCCTGCCACTCAAAGCCTTATTGATGGAATCCAGGACAATACATATGTATGTGTGTGTATACACTGTACATACACAGTTTATATATATAGCCAGTGGTGGGTCAATCGGGGAAGGTCTCAGACTATCTTTGCCAGAGGTACCATCACTAACAACATGGTAGGTGCATGTGCAAACCATTGATGATTCAGACATATTGTAGACCACTTGTACTACACAGCCTTTCAACACAGTTAAAGTAAACAGTTTCATCAATTTAAATAATATACATTGTCTCTATATGTTGGGATATACTGTATAAATACACTTACTACATCTACTACCCTTAATTTGACAATATATTAAATATGCTAAGAAATTGTGTTCCCTTAGGTAGCTCGACACAAACTACATAAATGTTACACTTTGTATACTGTACTGTTGTTTGTCAACTGAGATAACAGTGGCACGTAAGTTCTCAGGAGATTTAGTAGGCTGGGTCTGGTTTGTTGAAGCAGAAGCAGGCTGGATCGTAAACCATGGGACAAACCACTTTTGTAAAACTGTCTAGAAAAGCCATCAATCCATGCAGTGGACAAAATTTAAACTCTTTAATTTACAGATGTCATGGACAACAACTAGATGGCAGGCATCCTACATAGACAATAGGCTATTGCATATAACGGAAAGTCAAGCTAGGCCTATAGGCTACTGTAGGGATACGTATAAAAGGAAGACAGTCGCTCTCTCAAAAGAAAAAGAATTTGCAAAGCTGGCAACGTTCCGGACTACATATGTGAAAAGGCGGCGGGAGAAGGCCTACTTATACTGTTATTATGCAGGCCGCACTATCACGGCGGCGTGGTTTTTTTCAAATTCTGGCAGGGCGGACACGCAGATAGCTCCACAGGCCAGCCCCCCAAGAGAGCCGTGCGGTGTACTGGACTGTGTAGCGTCTGTCTGACCGGGCCGCCGGCCGCTAGGGACCGGAGCAGAGGTGCTTGGCGGTGCGCACTGAAGCCTGAGCGTGACACCTGGGCTGTCTGTCACAGGCACAGAGTACGCCACGTGACGGGGACGGGAGTCGAGGCTGCAGCACCAGAAGTCGAGACCTGGGTGACAGTCACTGTGAAGTGCATGCAGGGGAACTGGGTACATTTTTATGAATATCTTCCTCTTATGTTACTTTCCTTCCCTTCCCATCCCTTGCCTTCGAGATGTCGTATTTTAAAATAAGCCAGGAGGGTCGCGAGGCGGTTGAACCCATCAATTAGCCGGGTCCCGGGGGAGCGTGTGCGTATTAATCAACAGTGAGGTGTGGCAGGCAGCGCGGAGACGGGGTGAAGGGCTGCTGCAGTCCCTGAGAGGAGCTCCACGGGCAGCTCTGACGTGCGGGGCGAGGAGATGAATTTCCCCCAGTCTGCATTACTAAACTAAACTGATATCCAATTATGTTCCCAACATCGACAAGCTAACGGACCAGCTGTGAGGGCGCAGACTTGCAGTGTCAGAATTGTCCAGGCGGGAGACAGAGAAACGCAGGACCTTGAAGGAGATGTCACGAAGAGGCTGAAGTCAGCTGCTTGACTGAGCGATGGTCCACGCGCTTGCCTGAAAGCATGACATTGCCGAAGGGGGAAAAACACCATTTTATCATTCAGTGCCATTCGCACCCTCTCTCCCTGTCAAACATGCCATATGTCCCCGTCACAGGTCGTATTGCTGGCTTATCGAGTGTGACAGGGCTATTCACACACTGCTCCCAATCAGACACCATCTCCTGCAGGAAAAAGAAACAGCACACTGACAGGCTGTCAGACAGAGGGCACTAACCTCCACAGGCCCTGAGCCCAGAGTCTGCCTGTCTAGGGGTAGAAGGCAAAGGCCAAGGGTTACAATAAAAGACACACACACACAGGCATGGCACGCATGCTCATATTGACGTGCACGCCATGCAGTCAACACTCGTATTTGAACATTTGGTATTTAAAACGTGTGTAGAAATTATGACTTTGCATGGCACCGAAGGACGTGCTTCACTGGGAAGTGTTCGCAGCGTCCTACTGGGCATAGACCTCAGGTTAATTTTCATATTATTTAACAGCCTCTAAACTGTTTGTATTGCTTCATCAAGCTCTACCACCAGTTTGAAACACACGCTTGACTTCAACGTCATCACACTTTTCCACATCCATGGACCCTGTGGGTGGGTCTCGTTCTGACTGCATGAGGGCGACCGAATCGCCGGCTAAGAATGTAATTGACACCGCCTCTAAGACAAATGGTTTTCAATAGAGAGCTCTATACAGTGTGAATAATGGAGCTTGAAAAATCAGGATGGTGCTACCAGCTACCATGAAATGGCTCGCTAATGACATATTTATTTTTGAAATAGGAAGTTAGGGTGGGACATGTGGCAACTGCCTTGTTTCTACAGTACATTAGCCAATAGTGTTTCAAATATGTAATGATATATAGATCTATGTAAAAATTAGAACACTTTCCCGTCCACCAAACAGCTATATGTACACCTGCATGGTGTGACTATGTAGGCTATATTATAATGTATTTGTTGTATCAGCACATAAGGAGTAAGCTGTTGTTAATTTCATTGTAACTTGAAGATCAATTCCAACAATGCTTTAAAATGCACATAAACCAGCTCGGAATAGTGTTGAAGAAATTACAATTGCATAAGGTAGTTGCAAACCTTTGAAGTGCTCTCAAAGAGATTAAAACCCAACATTTCACTGGGTTAATGTGAATGCCAATGTCAAACAGATTATTTGCCTGTCAGGAAACAAAAGCAGTTTGTAAACCTCACCTGAGAGCTAATGCCTGGTTAGAAGTCTATTTTCCTAAGCACTAGACCATACAAGCCCCTTATGCTTCACGCCAGCGTGTGGTTAAAAGCTGGGACAACTGTGGAGGTCATTGAAATACACACATAGCGAATTGAAAGAGCTGAGGTTTGAAGAGGAAGAATAGCATCCATGCCATTCTAGACTAGAGTATGCAAATGTTTACTTTGATGCTAGAGCATCTCTGTGGTCCTTAGCCACTCAGTTCCAGACACAATAACACTGCAAATGCTGAATATATTCACTAAGTGAGCAATCAGTTGAAAAGTGGGATGGAAATTACACTTATTCCCCACTGGTGATGATATGCATAGATAAATAAATCAGAGAGCAAGAGAAGTAGCAGAGGGGATTGGGGAAGATGCATGCTATCACCTGATCTGTCATATCTTAAAAGCGGCGGGATGTGTCACCTCAAGTCTTCAGGAAAAACGCAGATACAACCCTCCTGGCACATTTTTATAGCGAAGATTTCTGAGAAATGATTGCTAATCTATGCAAAAAAGCAATCAGTGACTCATTCATAATGCATGAGCATCGAGATACCAATTTTGCAATGCTTTCAGATTATTAGACATAATCGCAAATGCAGCAGATGAAATATTAACATTCCTACCTGTCCTATTGTAATTACATGAGTGCAGTGGTCTAAACATGCAGTGGAGGAGAAAAATGCGTGATGAGAGATAGTGAGTGAGAGACAGATGGACATTTAATAGTATTATATTCTGGTCAGATATGTTTCTCTCAGATTTATATGTCTATGTTGTTATCAGCCTTAAAGATGTTGTTGTGAAGTAGCTACAACGGGTGTTTTAATAGCCTATCAATCACATGGGGAGATGTGATAACATTTTTAACATCAGTCCAGCCTCCAAGCCTCTAGTGATTTTCAATGAATTGGCAGCTATCCCAGGAGAATGATGAGATTCTATTTCTAATACAACAATATCAAACTTTAATGTTTGATGAAATATTAGATTTTTTATTATTACAGTCACATGTCATTTGGGATATTTTTGTTCTTTATAGACCTGAATGTAACTATAATATTGGTATGGCAGTATGCCGTTTTTAAACCACTGTTTATAGCATTACTAATTCATTATTATTCATATCCGGATTAGTGTTTTCATATTATTAAATGTAAAGTATTGAAAACACGTTGCATTTCTGAGATACACATAAATAAACAGAGAACATCAAAATATTGCATTAAACTGATACAATTATTTATTGCATTGGTTATATCCAAAATTATTGCTAAATATCACTAAAACAGTAGGCCCCAGAAATACATTAGTGTGTAAGGCTGCTTCACAGTGCTACACCTAGGTGGTGGTCAGTCATCTTGGATATGTGTTCATCTTGGATATGTGTTCATACCATCTCGGAGAGATGCAGCACAGAATAGAGTACAGTGGAGTATTTCTTCTTTAGAAGTATAGAATCAGATTTTTGACCTCATTGTCAACATGTCTGAACTGAACCTGGAAGCCTTTTGAAAAGCTGCCGACAGAATTCATACTTTTACATTCTGTACCTTCAGCATAAGGGATTTGCTCTTAAAAAAGGAGCAGAGCAAGGATGAAGGGTGGTATAAAAAAAATCAATGGAGCTTTTCAAAGGCAACAAGAAAACCGGGGCCTTAGCCTGCAATTAAACAAGAGAGCTCCAGGCACTAAGGCGTGACATACTACTGCGCAGGTGCCCTCTGCTTTACAGAATCAATTACACAGTCGATACAACGACATGATACAATTCCACAATGGAAAATGGAATGTGGCTGTAACTCACATACACTATGTGTATAATAAGCATCAAAACTACATGTTTACAATAGTAAAGGGCTTTACACTGTGGGCCATTTACACAAACATTAATTAAACTTTCTTATAAAATATAAAAGGGTCAGTCAAAGACAACTGCATGGCACTATAGATGCAATTATTTATTTTTACAAAAGCAACATACTGTACTGTATATATGAGCCTGAACGGGAACCACACATGAGTTTAATACTTAAATAAGCTGTCCTGTTACATTTAAGAAACGCTTAAAAATGTGTTTCCACTAAGGTGGGAAGACTGACATTTTAGCCCTCAAACTAAATGCTAGACTTCTGTGGCAGGCTCATCCATGTCCTGCTGCCTTAATGGGGTCAGCAGACCCCTGCTACCAACACTGCCAGCCACCCCCTTACTGAAAGGGCAAACACCCCCCAAGAGGGTCACACAGACTGTCTGGGAGATTGCAGGCTAGCACCACCATGGGGGCTCCAGGGGCTGATGTGGGTCTGTCAAGCTCTCTAACTGCATGCAGGCTGGATGTTGGTCATCTGCCCTTACAGATCCTCCTCCACCACACGCACACACACACACATGCACGCACACACACATTGACTCCTCTCGCTGAACACACTTTCCCCTTGACAAATAAAATGTAAGAAAATGAAGGAAAGGCTGCAATGGCTGCATATAGGCTACGGTATATTGTAACAATGGAGACCATGGCAATGTTATAAAGACATACAGGAGTGAAAGCGGTAGCTAAAGGCTACGTGATATCTTGTCACTCAGGTCTAATTCCACATTTGAAGTTAATGAGTCTTGGCAAGCATTTCCCCGAATCCCACAACAGCCCACACACGTCTCATCCCTGCTGAATACTATATCATACATCCACGTTGCTTCAGCACTGATCCATCAAGGCCAAAGTCCATAAGTGCTCAAATATTTGCTTGTCTTATACTTTAATAACCCTTTAAGGCCCAAAATCCTTTCATTTAAACTCTGATGTTCTCACTTTATCCTTGACCTCTTTTCCTCGCTCGCTCTGTTATCTGAAATAATGTCAAGGCCTCCCTACAATCTATTCATCAGAGCAGAAAGAAGCTGGCACTGACATTGATAACAAAAAGAAGAAGAAAACCCATCTGTGCCTTGCAGGGTACAGAGAGTGAGACGCGCGGGGAGAAAAGAGGGAGAGGGGTCTTCCAATGAAGCTGGCTCTGCCCGCTGCCTCTTGTCCCTCCTCGTCAATGGCGTTTCAATTGAAAAGCGCAGTGGTAATTAAATTCCGGCAGGGGTTAGGGGCAACTGCGCTGTGCGCTGACAGGGGGCTGCCCTGACATAAAGATGACACAATTGAGCAGGACAGAGGGGGCGCCGGGCGGAGAAGGGTGGGTGGGAGGGTGACAAATGCGGTTTATTCCTATATACTGCCAGACGGCCGCTACTCAATCTTCATGACATTTAAAAACAGAAAATGAAATGGAAATCCAAAACTCATAAATCCCCAAATGACCTTTACCTAAATCGGGGGATATTCCTATTAGGTCCTTATTCTGCATGTGCAGCGCTTGCAGAAAGAGATTTAGCAATGCTATGGATGAAGCTGTGAAGCGAAAAAGAATTTGGCTAAACTTGTGTGTGTGTGTGTGTGTGTGTGGAGGGGGGCGGGGGGTTGCACAAATGTTGCATTGCATGTTGCATGACTCACAGAGCGATGCTGCTTGTTGATCCCCAATAGAGCAGCAGTAATCCAGAGGCTCCAGAGAGGCCACAAACCCCTCCCATCGTCTCACCACCCCCACCCCACTGACCCCTTCCCATTCTTCATTAGCTGAACACCAGCCAATTATCTTCGTATAACAGCATGCTTTACGCTGAAATTAAACCTGACAGACAGGGGCACCATGTTTTTGATTTATCTCGAGTAAAACTAAATTACTGAAACCATAACCTGTATTTAGTAATCTTGTGCCTACTGTAGAAGCCAGTGTTGTTAATTTATGAGAAAGAATAGGCCCATTGTGTATGCATGTTTTTCCCATTGTGTTATCACTTCCTGGTGCCGTGTTCTGACTGGACACGTTCTTACCAATATTAGGATGCAAATATATAAATGCAGCCACCTTCAGCTGCTCTACGAGCAAATTAACTCATATATTATAGCAAGCATTATGTGGTGTTGGTGATAAAAACTATTTTAAAATGAAAATAAAACATGCACACAATTTTCCTCTGGCTTACAGTATGGATGACTATTCTGTTTTAATTATTAAAATCTCAAATGTAATTCTTCATGTAATAACAAATAGCTTGTAGCTTGAATAGTGCTTCATTTACCAGATTCTGTTGGCAAAACAAGTGTAATTTCGATGCCATCTGCTGGACAAACACCAACATAGGTTGGTTGGTGGTGACCAGCACTTTTCATCCAAGTGATGTTCCAGTCAATCTCAAAGATACATCATCAGTGGTTCTACTGTAAAAATGTCAAAGAGACAAAGATATGTTTGTACTGAAAATAAAGGCTACATACAGTAGGTCGTTCATCCTTAAAAATCTTTATAATTAACAATATCATTCTGACTATAACATATGCAAGTTCAAGATAAATTAGTTAGATTAATATAATAATGCAACATTCTCAAGAGACAGTAGCCTATCTCATAATCCACTTCAAACACATTTGGAAGTTGTGTGCATCTCTTCCAGGTCTGGAGGCAAGAGTAACACAGAGTTCACATGCTCTTCAGATGTCGCCAATGGCAGGTTTCAGTAAGGTCGTAAAACTTCCAGAATCTCCTCTTTCAAAGAAACAGGCAAGTGTTGCTGCACACCTGGACCACCAATAATTGTTTCCCAGCAGTCAAAGCCACAGTCCTTCAAGTCCTGTATTGTAGTCTCAACTACCATGCAGTCTGTTTCTATAAAATAAAAACACAAAACCATGTCAAGTTCAGCTACAAGTCAAGTGAAAAAGCTAAATTGTAATCAGTTAGTACAACAGCTTTATGCTGCAAGACATATTGAGCACAAATTAATAAATACACTGCCGTGCTTATTTTCAAAGTCAGGATCAGATATGAAAGTGTGAGACATCCTCCTAGTCAAAATACAGCCACATAAATGTTGGCAACTGCAGCCACACACACACATCACCTGTGACAAGTTGTGTTATCCTAAGTCACAATAAAAAGGGCAATACTGTATGACATGACTGTAGCCATACCCTAAGATTTTATAGTATAGTATAGTTCTGTAGTGAATGTTTCCCTAGTGTAGATCTGGTCACCCCCTGCTATGTAATAACAAGGCTGCAAGTGAAAATCCCAGAAAGGCCTAGACAGGGCAAACTGTTGCACAGCTGGAGTTAGGCACTGAACGGTTTCAGTAAGGTTCATGTTTTCAGTGAAAACTTCCAATGTGTGTGGCGAAACAGTCGCCATGTAATTTCACTATCATCAAAGTACTTGGACTGGTCAACAAGGACCTCACAGCAGTTTAGGAGAGAGAAACTGGAAGATAGAAACTTCCAAACTAAAAATGTTGGGACATATTTAAGAGATTTAAATGTGTGTGTGTGTGTTAAAGGCTGCAGGCATAAACCAAAGTAGAATAAAGACAGGGTCTCTGTTTTGTAAAAAGAGAATTATAAACAGACCCCACCCCCCACACGACAGGATTGTCTAGTGGAAGGTTGCGGGCTTGAGCCCTAGAGTAGACCTACCTCTAAGCATTGTTGAGCAAGACGTCTTACCCCTAGTTACTCCTTAATACTTTTAATTGTAAATCACTTTGGATGAAAGCATCCACTAAATGACACATGCATGCGAACGCACACACATACACACAAATATCTAGTCTGCAGACTGCCACTCAAATCCACATTCCAGGGACATACGAACAAAAGGCTATTTGAAGAAGAAAAAAAAATGCTTGTTAACTACAGAAGGCTCAGACCCCAGACACCTGTAAATGCCGTTTCTCACCCCACCCAAAGAATGTGAACATGAACATCCTAAATGCCTGCTAGGTCAAACTGTGTCAAACCCATTTAGTAGTAACAGGCAGTGTAAAGTGGACATACTGTACAGTGTTTACAGCCCATTTAGTAGTAACAGACACCGTACTAAGGCAGTGAAAGGTGGACATACAGTGTTTACAGCCCATTTAGTAGTAACAGGCACCGTACTAAGGCA
>JAODTR010000024.1:1489550-1540143 GCA_025399935.1 Amblyopsis rosae
TTCTTAACTTAAATTCTGATTCTCCCCTCCATTATTTGTTACATGGCTAAGAATGGCCAAGGACAATGACCATGGTCCTCCATTCATAAAATTGTTTTGCATAATAGAGAACAGTATCAATAGTTTAAAAAAAACTACTTTTCACTAAACAATGCAACCCTGTTTGATGCAATAGTTAGGCCTTTAGGAAACATTCACTCATCTCAAAAGCCACAGAGCAAAATGTAGTGTGCAAGATTTCTCTAAGGAACAAAACAAGCTGTCAATGAACAAGTCCATGACATCATGTTGGGACATTTTAACCTCCCATTGTTTTCCACATGGCTTAAAAAGTCCACAGAAATGGGAAAGCTCCCAAATGACACCCTCCTTGGTTGTTGTAGTGGTTCCAGATGTTCATCTTAGTGGGAACACAGAAGAATGCAAGTACTGTACAGCATACTGCCCCATCTATGGCTTGATTCCAAGACTCATGGTTGTAACACTTGGACATGATGCAAGGAGGAACATACATGAGGCACTCAGCATTGTTTAAATGTGTAATGAGTGAGAGTTAGTTAGACATACACAATTGACCTTGCCTTCTAGGCAGAAAAAGAAATTGCAATTTAAAAAAATCATAAACAACTGCATTTTCATAGATTAAAAAAAAACATGGGGGGTATATTTCTGTCTAAAACATCTGTTGTCTTCACTTCTGCCCCAGGAACACAATGGGCCACAGCCTTGGCAAGGTAACTGTAGTGTCTTCATTGGTGGGAATAGAATGAGATCACCAGGATTTACTTCCTTAATCCATATTAGACATAACATAGTCAAGACAGCAACCCGTAGCTCAAGACAGAGCCAGTTGTCCTTCATGGAAGTTGAATATGTGGCAATGGTTTGTCTCATCTTTATAAAAGGTGCATCATGTCCAGTAGCACTAAGTATGAATCTAAAACCCATGAGCAGAAACTACTTGGATACAAATTCCAAGCTGGTATTCAATTTAACAATGTTTGTTATGTAGGTTTCTTTGAGTGTCAACCATATCTGCCATGGCTTGAATTGCATTTGTATTGCTTTCTAGTTCACCTAACAGTGGAGAGTTAAATATAGAGGGATGGAACTATTAGGCCTGAGAAAACATGATCAATTTCTGCATCAAATCATATACATGCATACTGGATTCAATTTATGGAGTGCTAACATGAGATGCTGAAATTTTTTTTCCCTTTTTTCCCCCGAGCTCAGCACAGGATATACAGTATAATGACACTTCAAAAAAACATGAATGACTAAATGAGCCATTCAAAAATGGCTGGAGTGGACCTTCTACAGATACTGGGGTGAAGACAAGCTAATCTGCTTCGAAGTAGCGCAAACAAAGGGAATTTATTCGCTTTCTTTTTTTGTACAGTTGCCCTTTTGTTTTGGTAACGTGACACGCCTCAGGCCAAGGTAACCGTGGTGCTCCCTGCCCATGTCAGCTGTGTGACAGAGCTCTGTGGTGCACGCTGCCCTTGTGCAGATGGGTTAGGAGAGCTCAAAGCCCGTGTTCATACTGATGGCGTAGCGCAGCTTGTCTCGCAGGATGCTCCTCTTGCTGTAGTTGGGGAGCTTGAGCAGGTTGAAGCAGGTGGAGGAGGTGGGCAGGCGTCCACCGGGCTCCTTCTTCCGGATGGTGAAGAACCCCCTGAGCACACTGCCCAGGGTGTCTCCAGTGTCCTGCACACAGTGAGTCCAATGTGCAGTGATACACGCCATGTCGTTAAGAACGCTTCTGTTGGCAAGCTTATTATAATGATTACAAACCGTTGTCAACGGGTTGGGTTGTCTGAAAATCTGATGAATCACTATCCGGTATAGATGCCAAAATAGGATTGTTATATTACCTGCTTTCTATACACAAAACACTGGACTTTGACACTGTATGGGGCCATGTATGTACTGTGTGTGCTTTGTTAAACTGTGTCTTGGAATCAGAATGGCTGTGCTACTAAAGTAATTTGAGCCAAAAGGCCAATTCTGTACACTATATTTGGAAATACAAAATGGGAGCTTTTAAAGCTATCACTGAGGTTCTAGACAGAAAACATAAACTACGACAGATGATGATTGAATAAGCCATCCTCCTGCCATGGAGGTTGCCATGGTCACCAATCAGACATTTGCCCTTCTATATCTGCACCAGCAGGGTTCAGTATAGTCAACATTTTCTGGGGGTAAGGACATTATTTACCATTTCAAATATTCACTACCATTTTCAATGTTATTTCTATCTACTCATTCTTACCTGATCATCTGAGACCTCCACACAGCGAATGGAGAAAGGTGGTTTGAGGTAGGCAAACCCTAGAAGAGGTGGCCTTGAGCAGCTGGTAACAAACTGTGAAGATAACGATAGCAGCAGATAAATTATCAAAGATCATAGATCAATTAACTAGAAAATGCTGCATTCTCAAATGACGTTGACACAGCAAAAACAAAAAAAAGCCTGTCTCGGTTAGCACCAAAATAAAGCTTACCTTGAGGAACATAGCCCTCTCTTCAGCATTGAACTCGCTGGACAGGATGTCCCACAGCCAGATGATAACCCTGTGGCTGCTGTGGAACCCTCCATAGTACACAGTGTGCTTCCTGTAAAATAGAGAAACAATCAGCATAACTAACCACTAATTACTAGAAATTACTTCCCTAAAAATAAATAAAAGTATTTGCATTTTGACGTGAACAGACGTAAGAAATGTATATGTAGGTAGGTAGAAGTGACTTATTGGAAGGCACTACAAAATAGTTAGTAACATACTTAAGGTCATCTAGATCAATCTCTGCGTTGTCCCCGGAGATAAGACGCTGGACCTCGGGAGTAGAAAACATGTGCAGCCATTCGGGGTTGATAATACTGCGGAAGCCATGGATGAACGCCGCGGTCTGCTCCTTAATCTGCGTGTGCATCCGGAAGTGTGCCATGAGATGAATGTAGCTGATCCTGTAGTGGTTGGTAGGGGAGTAGATGGTGTTGTCCAACAGAGAATACAGAATGAATGACACACAAACAAAACTGGTCGACTAGAAATTGACCACTGTGCTTGAGCACATGTTCACAAAAAGGTTAAGAGTTCACATACTTGTTTTCATTGGTGACTGGCATGGTCTTCCCTCCAGGTATCAACTCATGACAGACTAGCTGAAATGGAATATTTAACAGGAAGATAAACCTAACAAGCCATGTTACTGTATCAAATCTGTCACCACAGTTGCACAAGGCTTTTTATTTCATACCTGCCCCATGACATCTTCATCATAGGATAACGTAAGCCCTAGATCGCCTACATCCCCATCATAGCGCTGAAAAGTAGAAACAGACTGTCACACAGTAACAGTAAGAAATAGTCCTGAGTAAAAAATTAACATTTGTGTCCTGCCTTAATAGATGTGAGGTTCTTGTAGAACTCGGAATCCAGTGAGGGAAGTTCATCGATGGAGCTGTAGAAAGTGCTGTGGTGGTGCCCCAAGACTTGACTGAGGAAGAAGGAGGCAAAGGGAACATCTACAACAATGCCCTGAGGACATAGAAGTGGAAAGTGTAAACAGAGAAACATGTTCGCTCATGCTTTGTGTTTCTACTATTTATTATTAATTGAGTACGGTATATTTTCCTCAATTTTTTGAAGCTAATGTGCTAAAGTAAACTTCAATAGACTTGCCAGTCCATATACTGTAAAACATTTTTTCCAGTTATGCATTAGCCCCAAAATCAGAATAGTAACAGAGAGCCGTTAACGCACCTCATACATGGCTTTGCCAAGCATCTTTCCCACAAACTCGAAGAGCTGCAGATGGTTCTCGTGGATGTAGGATGTTGGTGAAGGATATAGCCTTTCATTTCCACTTGTAGTCTATTGAAAGCAAATACAGTGAACAGTCTGTATACACAATGCTACCAGCAGTAGAAGTAAGGTATCACAAAAATGAGGCAAATGCTTGAACTACCTTAAAAAGGTTCAGTGCAGGGTTAAACACTTTCTTAATGATCTCCTCTAGAAACTCTTTGAAGACACCATCTTGGTCAATACCAGCCTCATCTACTCCAAGGTCATTGACAAACTTCACACGGATGACCCCTTTAATAGAGTTCACTGGCAGACGGCGCAGCTGATCGTATCCATCCTTAGAAGAGGGAATTACATTTGTTGGTATGAGTTACCTGTTGTACCATTTCAATCATGCCAAAATGTCCCTCATACCTCTAACATCCGTGAACGTCTGATGGTAATATGGGTAACATGGGGAGAGGCAGAACTCGTTTCCACCAATCCTAGGTTCTCTTTCTCTTTTGTGACGATGTTCCGAAACAATAGCACCCTCTATAAATTATGAATAAATTACATAATATGAATGTCATTACAACTGCGAAAGAAAATGCTTGGTAACTGTTAACTCACATTTTTATGTGGAATGACATGAGGGATATACTGTAGTAAAAGCTGGGCTCTTCTCTTGCCTTTCTCCAGCTCTTGGAACAATACGCTGGGTTTTAAGTCCCTGAATGCAAAAATATACTCATTACTTGGTGCATTAGGTGGTGGAAAACAATGTCCAGGAAGTAAATATGTTAAGCATTTAGTAAACATATCTGCATATGAGAATACAGAATCTGTAGGCAGTGGATTAGGATCTTGGTACCGGAAGAATTCTGCTGTCTGATTGTAGTCAATGTAGCACTGACCGCAATATGTGGACCTGTTTCTAAAGATAAGCCAAACTCAACTAACTCTATTCTCACATCTCAATTGAAAATCAAACTTTAAACAATGACCAACGGACAGAATAGGAAGTCTTGGTCCGGGTATCCGCTGGCTACAGTGGAACCCCAGAAATATCCCAAAAATATCTGCCCTTGCCCCGAGGCTCAATAGTTGTCATGGAGATTGAGCATAGTTGCACCAACCATGCACAATAAATGTCTGGTTTTACTAACTAGTTTCTGCTGCCATGACCTGTGTACTTAGTTAGTTTCATCAGCTAGTTGAGTGTATCAGACAAGCAAATGCATGTTAGTACTATTGTCTTCATACTTTTCTAACTCTGGATAGTAAATCCAATGATCCAATGTTTTGTTCAACGTGTTTCTTACTTGCGTAACCAATGTTCATCAGGGGAGAATTTTCTTCTGCAGTCCCGTTCGTAGAGCACCATCTGCCAGCCGTGAACACTGTGAAATAGCTCCAGTTTCTCTCCTTTGGCATTTTCTGTTAGAAATTAACAAACATCAAATACATCTAGCAGAAAAAAATTGAACAAATATAAAAGGACCAAAGAAGTCCTCAATAAAGATAAAATGTGATCAGAACAAAATAATAATTACATAACACATTTCTTGAACCTGGAACGTTCTGTTTATATGAATACATGTTGAGGACGACGGAGCACATGCTGTGAGCCCCAACACGTACCCAAGATGCCATCCCATATCATCTTGTACACAAACGTGTTTAGAAATGAAGAAATGGTGAGGAGCTCTTCAATCTTGAAGGAGGTCTGTTCTTCATAGACCTCAATATCATCCAGAATTCTGCAACATATGAAGTAGACGGCAATTACACTTTAGCTCGAGAAACATTCCTGCCATTTGCACCATATGCAGTGCGAGTCTGTAGCTCTAGCATCCATGGAGGCAAATTACGTGATGAGGTGCCGAGAGCAGTCACAGAAGAGCACCAACATGGCCAGGAGCTGCTTCGATTCTTCTGTGTCATTGTTCAGGCACTCCATGAACAGCTTCAGGCCTCCCTGAGGACCCAGCTCACAGATGAAGGCCCACAGCTTAGGCAGTAGCTCATCAAGGTGTGTCAGACCTACAGGACACGACACAGGACACAGCAGACAATTAAAAGGTATAGTCAGCCCTATATGTACAAACCAAATGTAATCTAATACACTTGTTAAATTCAACAAATATCTCTTCGCATTTCGCTATTTTACCATTCTATGTTCGTGTTGAAAATATAATCTGATACTTCTACACAGCCCTGGCTCCGTAAATAGTAACATACACAAAGTGGCGAACACTGCTCCTATCAACAAAGCCATAGCACTAAGGTTTGCATTACAATGCATTTGGATGTGTGAGTCGGTGACACGAAGGACTCTGGAGCGATACTGTTTTGATTTGAGCTCTAAGTTAGCAAGAATGACTGACCCTGCCTTTAAATATGTGTCTGTACTGTATATGTACTGTATGCATGTTTGGGTATGTGAAGTTGACACTGTGGCACTGACCAGTGAGGATCTGTAGTCGTATCTGTGTCAGTGTGGAAAGGGCCGTCTGGTAGAGCACACAGATGCTGCAAACCTTCTGGACTTCAGCAGAGTCAACTCTCTTGCCTCCAACTGGCTTCAGGATGTTCCGTACAGAGGCAGACTTCTGAAACGCTCTCTTGAAAAGACCTGTCAAAATGCAACATTCAGACGATTCAACTTTAACAATTGTAAATGTTGTGCTATTGAGTGTCTGTACGCTCAATAGCACAACTGGAGGACAATAATCTCATTCGTAAGCGTGCCTGGATCACCTCTCAGGGTACAAAACTGCCCTCTCAACAGTCAGATTTACCAACTACTCTGACATAAAATCTGATAAAAACCCAAAGTAATTTTTCCAACAGTTAAACACTTACTCCAAACTTCTGATAACTCCCACTCCCAATTGTGTGATTCACTTCTGCAACTCTCTTGTTCATTCATCAATCGACCGCAATTAGTTCAGAACTCTGCTGCCAGAATCCTCACAAACACAAGGTCTACAGATCACATCACTCCAATTCGGATTCAACTTCATTGGCTTCTGGAAAAATTACATATCAACTTCAAGACTCTCCTCCTCACGTACAAGGCCCTTCACAATCTGACTCCCTCCTACCGCTCTGACCTTCTCTTGCCATATACTCCCTCCCGATCTCTGCGCTCCTCCTCTACAGGGAATTCTATATTTGCCTATGTACAGTACTATTAAGATGTCCTTGATTATTTTGAAAGGCATCCTGAAATACAATGTATTATTATTATTATTATTATTCACTAATACTGAGAAAACTACAATAGGGAATTAAATGGGTTTGTCCACTAGGTGGCTTCAGGACCTACAGTACAGTAGAAAATTGTCCAGATGTAATAGCGATATGAATTGTGCGAATAAATATCAAAATAATCATAAGCTCAAACTCCACTCCACATCACCACTCTCCAGGATAACCTCAATGACTTGACTAAACATGTAGACTAATAGATCATGATAGCCAAGAAATGTCTGCAAAAAATATTTTCAATATGTAACTTTACCACATACATGCTTTGAATAGTGGGTAGAGTGTAGCTAGTGAATTCACAATGGTCTCACAAGAGTAGAACTCGTGCACCGAATGCTTTACATATCAATCTTATTTCATTTGTATGACCACAAGCTCAACTTACTTTTAACTGGTATGTTGTTCTGTTGTGATGTGCTAGGCTGCTGCGGTGGGGGTGTGGACTCTTGGCTCTCCAGCTTTTTAGAGAGGACGTCACTAAAGAGTGTTCGGATGACAGCAACACCCCACAAGTACTGCAGCTGCTTGGTTACCAGTGGCATTGACTCGTTCAGACTACAGAGAACAGGTGTTAGAAACAGAGCTGAGGTTAAGTCAGGTCATTGTGGCATTTTGTGATTCATTCTTGAATCCAATTCAATGAGGATCTCTCTCACTGACCCATAGTCTACGGTCTGAGAGAACCAGCCAAGGACAGGATGCCAGTGTGTGAGGTTGGATTTCTTTTGCGATACATAGCCCTGGCAGTAGGACAACATGTCGGTCAGGTCCTTCACAAAATGGTTGGCCTCGTCTTCTAGAACTTTCTCATTAAGGTAGCCCAGGTGAATCAGGTTGCCTAGCATGCAAGAGAAAGATGTGTTTACACAAAGAATTCCAAATAAACCATTCCACAACACTATACAAGCCACATGAACTAAAATTATATAAGTGTTAGAATGTAATATACAAGCACAAACCAGCTCTAATTTCCTGTCAGGACTCAAGACATTGAAAAATGTATCCTACCCAGTAAGCACAGTGTGTGGCTCCCTTCCAAGCACACACAGATGTCTAGACACTGCTCTTCCCGACTGAGAAACAAGATGAACTTCCTCAGAAGGTCGTGAGTCTGGATGGTGGCCATGCACTGTCCAAAAGAAGATGTGGATGTCATTGCACAAAGGCACGCCTTGTGCAGTTCACTAGTTCAAATTATTCTATTCCGTATATTAAATGAAGCTCTACAGATGAGTGTTTACCTCAGGGGTGAGAGTACTTAGGTGAGATATGACTGCTGGAACTGACATGATGTGAATGAGGAATGATCTCAGCAGGTTGTCAGAGAAGTGAGCAGCGATGACTGGCCTGCAGGAAATATACAGGTAAGATTTATACAGGTAAGGGGAGAATAAAAGTTAATCGACAAGGATTTTGTTTACGGGAAGGTGTAGAGAGGAATGATGCACTGAATACAATGGGTGCATGAGGGGCATGTGCACATAATGACATTTTCACAATATTGTTACAACTCTTGACAAATCAAGGATAATCCCTCATATCGTATTCCACCAGCTCACATCTCACCTTAATGACAGTGTGAATATTGCTGTTAAAGTGCCCTTGGAAAGCGAGGGTCTAGAGCGAGCCAACCCATTGGTAAGCAGGATCTACAGAGAAACACAATCTTAGCAATTGGAAACATTATTACATCATTAAAGGCCATTACATTTCTGGGGGAAATATTGTAATTGTAACAACCTGTAGCATGGAATAGAATCCCTTTAGATTAAGATGACCCATGATATTCTCACAAATCCTGGTCAATGCCGGTCTGAGGGCTTCTCCTAAAATAAAGAGCAGATTTGTTTGCCTTTATGAGTCTGTCTCTTCTTAAGCCACATCACATTACTCATAAAGCATGCTGCATCATTACTATTTGCATGCAACACAATTGGACACAAAACAAAGACAAACCACCAAATCAACCATAGTGTCTGCCTAACCTTTCCCCCGTACTATCCTCCAGTTTGACGTATCTGTGAAGGTCACCAGCATGGTGAGGTAAAGTTTTACCAATTTGTTGTCCTGTAGAATGTCAGGCTGTAACAACCCAGAAAACAACAAAAGACACCTTATGTCAATCACTGTGTACATTGTACAGTCATAGAAATTAAAATCAATACTTACTTTTAGGGTTTTCAGCAACTGACAGGAGACCCACAAAATATCTTTAATCTGTTTGAGCCAGGGAATGGTGAGGTCTTTTGATAGAGCCAATGACACATACCAAACCTAACCAAAAAATAATAAAAATAGCCATTGAAATGGTAATAACAAAAACAACTTATATTAGCGAGAATAACTTACTCATACTCACTTTGGGTTCATTTTCCAGGTCCATGCTGCCAAGTATAGCACGACAAAGCTTCTCAAATCGCTGTGTAGTACATAGAATTATGGTGGTTAATATTATTCAAACATGGATGTGTGCTAAGTAATGAGTAGTTTGCATACCAGCATTGTTTAATCTAAATGTACAACTCACCAATTTATCTTCCTGGTGATAAATGAATAACAATTTGCGAGCGATTTTAAAAATTGATAGTGCATTTTGTTTTGATGGCCCAGCCTCAAATGCTTGAAAATAATCATCAACCTCTTTTCTGGTGAGACAGAGATAAAACAGTTATATTTATGACAAAGTCTAAATGTCACTTTAAGAACAGATAAATAGATGGACTAGCAAAGTAAAAGGGTTAGTAAAATGTTAGTAAAATGATTACACATATGGTTATGCAGAAAAGAAAAGCAGCAAAACAAACTAGGCACATTAAAGGTAGTTGCGTTGTCCATGTTGACTATAGGCTATCTGGGTTATTTGGTATCAGATGTGTTGCACTGAAAGAAATGTACCTTATCTGCTTCTGGAGTTTGCAGCGACAAAGAAATCTACGGACAAGGGCTTGGATCTGGGTTGCTGCTTTATCCTTCTCCTTTTGTCCCTTGCGTTCTTCTCGTGCCTGCCTGGCTTTGTCCAGGAACTCTGACTTTGAACTCTGAGCTGCACTAAACATCGTGCACCCTACATCGGAAAGAATGCCACGACCAATTAGAATCGGTCTGTCTGCACTGTAGACATAGACATAATGTTAAACAAGTTCAAACGGAATAAAGCATTAACATTAAAAATATCATTGATAATTTTAGATCCAGTATGGCAATGGGAACTTAATATAGGTTTAATAGCAATTAATGTACCTGCAATACCGTAGGTCCCAATTATGATGTTGGCTGAGCCTTGAGGCACATTGGAGGTTATATATCTGCAATCATCTGGGTGTCTTTGAAATCCAAATAACAGCAAAAACGGCTCAAAGCGTTTGATCAACTTGTCATCTCTGTAGAAATGGGCTTTATTACAGTAAAGATGGAGATGTTAGCTAGCACAGATAGCTACTCCGTCGCAAGTTATCTTAAACATGTTTTTATAGAGCGGTCCTAGAAACAATTCTGCACTAAATTGTTGCAAAATAGATTAACATGGATCCTAAGACAATGACACCGATATAAACATGAGCAACATACCTTTACAAAATGTAAACAATAACAGCAGTCAAGTACATTGACTGCAGCCATTAATCCAGTGTCGCGTTAAATGACTCCGGATAGTTACTTGAGTATTCACCAAAGTGAATGAAGTACTTGTATACAGAATGTCTGATGCATACGAATTATTTTAACTTTAACAATACGATTTTTGTTATTCAAATTGCCAATGAAAACGTCACGCCAAGATGGGGGAATGGACATGCAATGACTATATTGAAGGGAATCTTATTCCTGTTACTCCTTCAATGGCGGTTCTAGTTTCTGGTGACAGTTGTTTAGTATTCTTCGTACCGTATAGCGTATCTTGTTCTTAATTTTAAAACAGATAAATAGAAAGCTGTAGCTCTTAGTTCAGTAAAGCGGAAATGGGGATGACATTGGTGTGCGCATAGAGCAGGGTTGTAGCTTTTGTTTATTCTCTGAATGACTACACCTTTAAATGCTTTGACGTTTACGTCATTTTCCAAGTGCGCAGTGTTCGCCAGGAAGGAATTGGGTGTTAGCTGGCTAACAATAGCAAGCTAAACTTCCGAAGTTTGGTGTGGCTTCTATGGTAATTATTATAACATAATACTGTATATAAACGCAAATGTACATTTCGGTTTTGAGTTAGGAATCAGTTACTTGAAACTATTTGTTTTTATATGCGTAATATATATCCATACTATTGATAGCATAAGTAACTTTCGTTAGTGTTAGCTATACTGTAGATACTAGCTTTGTTCCTCTGTCTTTACAGTGCAGTAATGTATGGGGTAACATTTCTTACAGGGTATTGGGCGACCCTGTAATATAGTGTAGTGACATTATCAACACTATCTTTAAATATAAGAATGTCAGCACATATGACTGTGTTGTAGTAATAATGTTGCTAGTTGACCAAGGTGTATATATATTCCCATCTTCTAGGAAGAGATGTCAGGTGAGAGTGTTGTGAGCTCGGCGATGCCGGCAGCTACAACCCGAACCACTTCTTTCAAGGGCTCAAGTCCCAGTTCGAAGTATGTGAAGTTGAATGTAGGTGGGGCATTGTACTACACCACCATGCAAACCTTGACGAAACAAGACACTATGCTCAAGGCCATGTTCAGTGGCAGGATGGAGGTTCTCACAGACAGTGAAGGTAGGGTTCTAATCGGTCTGTTTCGCATGAAGTGATGAAGGACTTGTTCTGTCTTTTTGTTCAAATGCGTCCTAATGTTATTCATAGGTTGGATTTTGATTGATCGCTGTGGAAAACACTTTGGAACAATCCTAAATTACCTCCGAGATGGCGCAGTTCCTCTCCCTGACAGCCGTCGGGAGACGGAGGAGCTGTTAGCTGAAGCAAAGTATTATCTTGTTCAAGGCCTTGCTGATGAGTGTACAGCTGCTTTACAGGTAAAGACACTAGGCTTTCTCCTCAAAATAGAAGGTATTTTAACGTGTTTACTAATACCTTCCACCAGGTGTCATCATTGCTCAACGTCATTCTTTCTAACTTAATAATCACCACATACAATTTTAGGTTTAAATTTGGCAATTGAGACATTTTTGTCAAAACGGGCTGTTATTTGTTCCTTACAATTCCTATTATGATCTAAGCGTGTCACTGCCCTATAGAACAAAGACACCTATGAGCCGTTTTGTAAAGTGCCTTTGGTGACATCACCTAAGGAAGAACAGAGGCTCATTGCAACCTCAAATAAGGTACAATTACACTCACTGTTTGATATTGTCACTTTTCAGTATCTACTGTAAAGAGCTGTTGTTCATATTTGCAACAAAAACGTTACTTGCTTCAACAGCCCACAGTCAAACTCCTGTACAACAGAAGCAACAATAAATATTCCTACACAAGGTGAGGCCTACAATTAAATATTGTGGTTGGTATGCATTATAAAGGAATGTATGCTACAATTGCTTACAAACTATTGGCTTTCATAATTATGTTATGTACTTCTCTGTGCAGCAATTCTGATGACAATATGCTGAAAAACATTGAGCTCTTTGACAAGCTGTCCCTGCGCTTCAACGGCCGTGTGCTGTTCATCAAAGATGTGATTGGTGATGAGATCTGCTGCTGGTCATTTTATGGTCAAGGCCGCAAGATCGCTGAGGTGTGCTGTACCTCCATTGTTTACGCCACAGAGAAGAAGCAGACAAAGGTAAAACACAGTCACTATCAGAAAATGGAGCTGGGTTTCCAGTTGTCTTGTCTTGTAACTGAGATATCAAGATACAGTGTACAATGTAATAAAGATGACTGAAAGCTGCTCATGCGGTAATTAAGTTAGATATACATTCTTTCATCTCATTCAATCTGACACCATATTGTGAAACTCATTTGGAGATTGATAACATGGAGTTTTGAATTGATTAAGAAGATTTGTACATGAGAATGATAATGCTGTAATACTACCAGGGGCGCGCCCCCCCCCCCCGGTTTCATAAAGAACAAACCCCCCCCCGATGATGATCATATTTATAATTATTTATTTTTAAAAAACATTTAACATAAAATAAAATTTATAGATTTATTTTTACATCCGATGTGAACTCGAGTTAAAAAAATTTTTTTTGCCTACTTTGATGACCATCATAAGGCTAGCAGCATTGGCAAGTCCACCATAGTCCACAGTTCAATGCCCCACCCTCCTTGGTTGTTGCTATAGGCATGCCCTGTAACTGCAGCGATTCTTTTTTTTTTTTTTATATATAGGGTTATATATAATGGCATGTGTTGTTGACCAGTGATCATGTTGGCATGTTGACCAGTGTAGAGCCTAGTCTATGTCATAACCATGTATATAAAAAATTATGTAAATCTTCCTCTCAAATACTTCAATACATGCATTGCTCTCTATAATAACTTTCTGGTGGCGACCTTCTAATGTGTTTCTCTTTTGCGTGGGGGAGCAGGGTTCAAGTCCCGGGTAGGACAGATTTGGGACATATTTGGTTTTAATAACTAAAAGCATAGTTGTACAGGCTTAAAAGTTGAGACATTTTTCCTCACACTTTCACCCCCCCCACCTAAAAAACATCTCCTGCACCACTGAATACTACAGTGTCAATAACATGCAAAATATCCATAAAATATACAGTAAACAATATAAATACATATTGTCATCTCACCCCCACAACACACACACACACATACACACTTTCTGTCCTAGGTGGAGTTTCCAGAAGCTCGAATCTATGAGGAGACCCTCAACATCCTCCTGTACGAGTCTCAGGATGGGCGTGGTCCGGACAATGCGCTATTGGAGGCCACAGGGGGCGCTGCAGGGCGCTCCAATCACCTGGACGAGGATGAAGAGCGTGATCGCATCGAGCGTGTTCGTAGGATTCACATCAAGCGGCCTGACGACCGCACACACCACCACCAGTGACCCATCCTCTCCAAATACGTGCCCCAACACCGCCTGCCTTGTGTCCCCTGACCCTGGACTGTGTTTGGACCACGCCCTGTGCCTTACAACACCTCATGCTCCACGAGCCTCATGCTTGAGGGTGTGGTTAAAGACATTGAATTAGTTTGAAGTGTTTTGGTCTTCTCGTCTTTTTTTCTTCCCACCTGTGCTCATATTGCAGTATGTTTTGCTTAAGTAGTTTTATTCTCTATGCTAGTCAACCATTTCTCTCACGGTTTAGAGTACGAAAGCCGACAACCATGCATTTAGTAGATTTAGCTCAGTACCTGGCTACATTTCAACGTGCGTATACAGTGTGTGATTTGAATGGTAACGGTTTTAAGAGTAGCTTTGTGTCACCACCATGTTTTTATTTGTGATCGTTTTATTACAGCAAAAGAGCAAGAGCTGTGATAAGCATCTAAAAATTGACAATTATTGCCTCTCTTTGTTATGATTAAGTGTTTTTCTTTTCCTTTTTTTTGGCAGCACTGAGCAAGCCATGTGTGATGTTACTCATGGTGGCATGGTTTTTAATCATACAAAATGGTTAATGGGGCGCCTTTTGAAGCCTTTCAGTTTCCACTTGTGATTTAGATCAATGTTTGACAGGCAGATGCCATAGTTCTTAAGTGTCTCCATCCCAAAATGGTTTAGATTTTCCATGAATCTGGTGTCCTAGTAGTGCACAAAAGTGATGCGTTTAAAAGGTGGGAACCTGATACAGTATGTAACCGAAGGTGTTAAATGTACTGGGTCGATTGAATGATGGTTGAAATGAATGGCTGTAACCAGAGACCTCCCTGGTCTTGTACAAGCACGAAATTAGACCTGTCTATCATTTCAGTCATCAAAAAATGTACATGTGATTTTAATTCTCTTTGCAATCACAGTACTATTTATTTCTGTACAGATGTGAACATATGTAGGCTATGTTTTACATATATTTATACAAAATTTATCACAAATAAATTTCTACAAACACATTTATTGAAGCTGTTTAATTTGCATAATATTAATGACCAATAAACATAAAAAATATTATACATATGGCTCTGTTGTTTAAAAATCATCATGCTGTAATACTTAAAGGTATGGATATTTTGCTGAATATTTGACTCATACAGCAGGGAGGTTCTACAGTAAAAATGTCTGTTCCTACCATTGAATCTGAGTGTTGGTATATGGAAATAAATGTATATTGAGGAAAGGCACATGTTATACAGTCAAATGTTCTAGAAATGTCCATACCCCTTTAATTAAATATGTTCACTGTATAACACATTAACATGGTCCAGATGGTTTTATGTGGTGTTTCATATTTCAATACTGAAGTCCAATTAGAAGCTTTTCTTTGCTGTAGCACCGGAACCAGCAAGAATATGAGAAGTTAAAGGAGGATAGCTGATGTAGTGCCAAAATATTTGGGCAGGTGTATATTCTGTTAACAGATCACTCTGTTGGGTTCTTTTACTGATGCAAAATGCAAGGGCTTCATGTGTGCGAGTGCCATAATAGTCAACATTTCACCGAGTCCGGGCTCTTGTGGCCACCTACAATAGAAATAGAACATATCAGCTAAACTGCTATTCTCTCTACACAATGTGTTCAGAAGATAAGATATAATAATGCAGAAAATTAGGTGCTGGACCAACATGCCACTGTCATAGCAGGATACCCACCACCATGAGATGTCCATTGTTGCCTTTGTATATCATGGGCTCCTGACCAGTGGTGAAGTCAACACCACCCTCTTTACCTGGCTGAATTTCAATCTTAATGCTGGGAATTGATACAAATGTAATTTAGTCAGATCAGTGTAATTGGCCACTTGAACAATATATCCAAAACATTTCTCGTAATATATTATCACTGGAATGGCTTCATGTGAGGAACCTCTGAATATCGACTCACCTGCCCTGGACCACTTTAATGACACTCTGTTTGTTGGCAACCACACAGAGTTTGGTCAGACACTCAAATAGGTGGTCACACTGCACTATTAGATCCCCCTAAAACACCCAAGAATTATATTCATTCAGTCATTTTTTCTGTACCACATTTTTCATACTATACCATAAATTATCACTTATATGCAGGCCTACTACAATGATATGATGAAACTACATTAAGTAATAACAAATCTTGAGGTATTGCATGTCACAATATTTAGATACCTTCTGTTTAGGGTCTTCGCGTGTAATGTGGAATACAATAATGCCATCAGACAGGTTACTGACTGAAACACCTGGAATTTTGGAAAATGTATTATCTTAAAATAACACTCCAGAAAATTTAGACCATCAACAATGGTGTTTTTACTAACCTTTGAGGGCTGAGAATGACACTCTCTGTTTGATCTTGGCTTCCTCTATCACATGGACAGCTGTCTGAGTGAGGACTAGTTGTCGCGGTCTTGGTTTATAACCATTCCTGTCATACTTTATCACTGGGACGCTGTACTGCAGACACAGAATTCAAAGACCAAATTATATTTGATGTGGTGCTGTTTCTAGATTGTTCTTTGGCATGTACATTACAGCACTAATGCAAATATATGAGCTATACCTTAATTCGCTCATTGCGAATCATCTGTAGAGCCTTCATATTTATTTCCTGTTCACCTATAAATTGAGTGTTAAAAGAGATTACTTTTAAGAAACTCGCATTGCATTAAATGCTGATGGTTACATTAGTGCCTACGGTATACTCACAAATTCTGGTATCCAAAAATGGTTGAGGAATGCTCTGTGGGTAACTATCCTTTTTGCCCTTAAAGATAGCACTGGTTATGCTCTTCATCTGAAACTAAGGAGGTACAGTATGAAATAAAGTTGTTCAGATCCACAAACATTCAGATACAAGAATAACATACAATAATAACTACCTGTGCTTTTTTCTGTGGGGTTATTCCTCTTACATACTTCCTTACCAAGAGGCGGCTGTGAAGCTTACGGAGCATGTCCGATGCCTGGGTTAGATCACAAGTCCAAAAGTCATCACAACACTAATGTTGGTTTCTATTAAGTGAAGTGGGTGAGTGGATAAATACAGTGTGTGCACCTCAACCATAACAGCAGGAGGCTTCAGCCAAGTGGTTTTATCCAAAACAGTCTTTGGCAGGTTGTTTTTGAGTCTGTTCAGGTAACTCTGTCTCACAAATACCAAATACTCAGAGTTATCTGTGGTTTTTGCCTCTCCTCGGGTCATGTAGCCTTTGATGAATCTGAAATAATGTATTAATGAAAAGTAACAGCAGTCCAATACAGAAAATGTGTGACGATGAATGTGTTTATTTACTGTGTATTCTTTCTTACTTCTTGATTACTTTGACAGCCCATGCTCTCCTGTCTCTCTCCTTCCTAGCTTGCGCTCCTCGCCAACACGTTTCAATCTTGGTGGCTGAGGAATATTCAATATTGGCACATTCATGTGGCTTCTGTTCATTGTAATTACACACAAACCAACTCACAAAGGGTTGTATTTACCTGCTTCCTTTTGTTTCCTGAATTCTCCCTTCACTTTGTATCCTTTATACTTTGCCTGCAGCTTCGTTGCTGAAAGTTATACATTGTTATAAGTATGTTGGTAACATCACAATTTATTTTATTGTCTAAATGAATTGGTGAATAAAAAACTCGAAGCCGATTTGCACCCACCCAGCTCATGTTTGCATCTCTCATAGGCATCCTCTGTGGCAAATAGTGTCTTTGGGTAACGTATAAATATCTTTGTTCTATCAAAAAAGGACAAAATAAACCCAAATGTCATTATGTTTTATTGTTATCTGAAACGTCTTTGTTCAGATCAAAACTGTTCTCACCGTCCCATTTTATATTCATTTGGCAAGTAGCCTAGATGTTGGACCAGTACTTCCACGCCATCGGCAGGCAATCCTCTCCAATGGGGCCAGGTGGCTGGACACAGGGGCTTATACCTAAAGGACAGAGTGAACACGACCACTATTTTATAAGCATTATGAGTGTAGGACATTCTCTTTTTTCCAATGTGTTTTGTTCTCTGAATGGGTTCTGTACCTTTTTAAGAAGACATCGTATCTGCGACGATAGGCAAAACCGGCACGCCTGACTCGAAGGTGCTCCAATAGACCCAGGTATTTCACCTGGTGTCTGATGAGCGCCTCATCAAACTGGCCTGAGACAGCGAGAGAAAGAGAGAGAGAGAGAGACAGAGAGAGAGAAATATAATTTATATAAACATTTCTGACAGTTATCAACTTGGTAAGATACATTTTCTCTCGCTCACAATTTTTTACACACCTGGTTTCTTTGACTCGTTGGATTTGAGACAGCGAACGTACCAGGCCTCCTTGGCCATCAGGATCTCTGTCAGCTTCAGCAGGCTGCTCTTAAACTGGGTGACCACCTACAGACACAGATTTGAGGGGGTCATAATCCCTAACAGCTCATCTGTCAAACACATATGGCTTACTGGAGAAGGAAAATTTCAGTGGCCTCTAACGAATGACCAGGAAAATGTGGTGTCTTAAGAATGACAAGGAATCAATATCACTCTAAAGTAGATGTGGTGGATATGGTTCAATAGTTGTTAAATACATTTATTTTATGATAAAAACAAGATATGTAGGGGTTGAAGGGTTTGAAAGCTCACTGTCTCTGGTCTTCGTCGACTGTCAGGTTCCATGGAGGAGAAACACTCTCTGACTATAGCATTTTTAGATTGACGGATCAGCTATAAGAAAGTGGAAAAACACAAATATCCGTCAGTGCATATATACAGTGCATGCGTGTGTGAAGATGTGTGTGTCTGTGTTACGCAAGCTACAAAGTTGATACTCAAGCCTCATTTGCCAAATATAAGGTATTCCCTCTTGTATAATTTAAACTATGTCTACAGGCTGGTAAATAATTAATTAACCATTTGAATTGAATCCTCTTAGCGTGCCATTAGTTGTGTCACATACGGTATAATACAGTTAGAAATACCTACCTCTTTTAGGTTACGATACAGAAGATCATTGTTTTTGTCCAGGAAACCTAAACACAAGATGTGGAAGCAAGCGTCCATTGAACACTTAAAATAATGGAGCTGTTTAGGTAGCAAGGCCTGAGATTTTGTTTTCTCTTACCCACAACACAGTAGGTGACCTCCCCAGCATAATGCAGGAGACGGAAATCTCCCCTCTCCAGAGTCTTACGTGTCATCTTGTCAGCCAGCTTGTGCCTGCAGTCAATGGGGCAAGGAGAGACAGAGGAATGAAGAGTGAGAGGCATTGAGGACCGAGCTTAAGCCTTCTTCTCTGTCAGCTCACTGTGCTGAGACAAGCCATCCATCAGCAACATGGTAATGAAAGGATTTAGACCGGAGAGGGGTGACATTCTGAATTGCACAAAAAAATGGCTTTGTATTTCAATAAAGTGACTGGCCAATGAATAAATACACAAAGCCAAAGCAGTTGTAACATTAAGATCTCATAAATATTCAGGAATGTAAAGGTCTGAAAGGTTTCTTTTGTCATTCAGGAAATACAGGTGTTTAGAGTAGATGTTACTCTTTATACTAAATGTAACCAATTACTAAGAAGTTATCCCGAATTAATTAACCAATTTACCTTTCCCAAGCCCCGCCCATTTCACTTGTCCTACCTAGTTACTGTAACTAGGTAGGACAAAACAGCATAGAAAACTATTATAGGAAAACAGACAGTTGACGGGAGGTTCCATCAGATTCAAAAAATGCTCAACTGTTACTGGAGGACATGCATAAAGGGGCGGGGCTTGGGAAAGGTCAATTGAACTGCAAACACCGGCGGCGTGGGTGTGCATAGGGTTCTGGACTGTGTTACCCACGTGACAAAGTGTGGGTGATTTCCCATCATCTCCTCCAGTCTCTCCAGAAACGTGAGGTCTGTAGCATCTCCTGGTCTGACACACTCCTCGTCCTATAGGATAGTAACAATTAGCACAGATGCAATTTTTGTAGCATAGTATGTTCTAACCTACAGTGTGTCAGTATCCTTATTGTGCACCAGTATTGATATGATTCCCCTGTGTCGCTCCTCCACCAGGTCACAGATGATTTTGTTGTTGAAGAACTGAACTGGCTCCCACTTTTGAAGAAAAGAAACCGGATTAAACCAAATTCTGTGAGTCGGCCCCTTTTCAGGGTGCATGTGCGTTTGAACACGATCGATGCTACACAACCACTGGATTATCTGATGTTAGTTTACCTCAATATCTTCAGCCTCATACTCCTCCTGCTCAGACTTCAGAGTCAGCTGTATGAAGAGCTGTTGCAGTTTCTCATTGCAGTAATTTATACAAAACTGCTCAAAACTGAAAGAAAAAAACCTTTACAATCAAAATGTAGTCTTTCGGATATTCTTACATTAACATAGAAATGCCTTCTTCAGATTAAATATTGAAGGCTGCAATAGAATAAGGGCCAAACCTGTTAACATAGAAGACTTCAAAGCCGTATATGTCCAGAAGCCCTATGACCGTTTTCCTTGAGGAGTCCTAATAACAGTATTAGTAGTAAAGTATTAGGCAACCAATCAGAAGCATGACATGTTCAGAGTTGCTGTGTGAGATCTGTAAAATACAGTCTAGTCTAATGTGTCCCTACCTTATTCTCCAAGGTCTCATTGATCCTGTTAACCAGCCAGTTGAAGGTTCGGCCATAAATGGCTTTGGCCAGGGCATTCCTGGCATAGATGGCATGATCTATTGTGAAGGGGCTAAGGACCTAGACAGGAAGGAAACACACTAATATTACCATATATCAGCAGTAAAAACATTTAAAAGGGCATTTGTGTTGGTATTGTATAGTAAACAGAGATGATCACCTCATCTGTTTTGGCTTCAATCTTCCTGCATGTTAGAGCCTCTTGGAACATTTGAACATTGACTTCTAGTAGCTACAGGGAAATAACATACATGGTTTGTTTTACAATGATGATATGTAAGAAATGAGCCACAGTATGACATGCTTACCTTTGAGACCCACTGCAACTCTGCATTGTTGTTCAAGGTGGCATAGCCTTTACTATCAGGGTCAAACTGAACATTGCCCAAGTGGAGAACACTCGCAACGATCTCAAACAAGTCCTGCAAAGAAAGAATATCAACAGGGTTCTTCTGGATAAAGTCCACTGCTACTGATCTTTAATAAAAATGTAAGATAAACTTACCTTAGTGTTACCGTTATTGAAGTCGATGATCTGCAGTGCATTTTTGACTGTTTTCCAGTCATTCTTGTCATTAATTGAAGACACAATGTCACACTCCCCCTGTTAGAAAGAAGAAACATGGTGAAGCATTGCCTTGTACATCTTCCCCTTTTCCCCTATGATGCATATACCTGTGTTAAGTAGCTGTAGTGCTGGCTGCCTCTCTCCAGGCCGAGTTGGTGCAGTAGATCATCCTCTCCTCCCTCCACCAGCTGGTAGAAAATGTGGAAGTTCCTCTCTCCATGATTCTGGTGCACCACCCTGGACTTCTCCAGCAGGTAGTTCAGAATATGACCTCCAACTGCATCCCCCTGTGTGCATCACAACCCTGTAGAGAGCAGCTCTACACCTTTATGTATCAATGCAGTGTAACTTATCTTTAGTGCGACCGTTATGTGTTGATATGATTGTTTTTCCACATTTGTTTGTGGGTGTACGTTTACTTACGGCATCATGTTTTATATTGTATGCTCTTCATCCTACCTCACTGTTAAACTGAATGTCCATGTACTTCCCAAAACGACTGGAGTTGTCATTCTTGAGTGTCTTGGCATTGCCAAAAGCCTGAAGAGAAACATATTTTTAATATAAGTGTAAATATTTGTGTGTAATAGACTAGTACTGTTGGTTTAGGTCCGTTGTTGAAAATAGAGAGCAGACATTATCTAGTTTATTTTACTTCAAGTATCGGTTCACACTTTTTATGTTTTTATAATGGTGTGTGCCACAAACTAGTTTGGAGAAATTAGCTTTACTGCATGATAAATCTCTCCTTTGATAAGAGGGAAATCCCATCAATCATGTGTGTTAGTGTCTTCACTAAATAAACCAACATATTTCTAAAGCTAGGGATATTCACTACACAGCGTCCTCTTTGTAGTGGCTGGAAGCATGGTTTATGACTATTTATTTGCAGCAAAACATACAGACATGCCAGTAATTCACTGACATGTCTGAGAAACAACATTTGAATAAAACCTAGCGGTGTGGGCTACTGAGAAGAGCAGTCAGACCTCCAGGACCGGGTTGGACATTAGCATCCTGTCTCTGACAGTATTCAGCAGAGCAGTGCTGGGACAGCTGACAGCATAGTACTGCAGGATCTTCTTAGAGGCCTCTGTCTTCCCTGCCCCACTCTCGCCGGAGATCAGGATGAAGTGGTTGTTGAGCTCGGTTAGCATGGTGTGGTAAGCATTGTCTGCCAGAGCATAGCTGCAAGTACAATGTTACACTGGTGACTTTGGGGAGCGTACTGTAAGTTCATGTGAGGATGGCAACGTTGATTCAACTGCCTGTGTGTTGAATAAGAAACATCTGATAGAATCTCACATGTGAGGCGAAAGTTCAAAAAAGTTGATGCCCATGTACAGATTAATCTGTTTGGTATTGTAGATATCCAGCTCTTTGTAAGGGTTGACAGACACGATCAGCGTGCCAATATAGGTCTATGAGAGAGAAAACAATGAAGCAGAATCGCATGGTTGTACTATGGAACCATGATTAATGCTATAGGAAACAATGGTTGAATAAAGTAACCCATATCCTTCTTCCATTGACTCACATAGATGAGGTCCTCGTTAAAACGTTTCTTCAGGTTGTCGAGGAAGGCGGTCTCTGTGACCTCATCGAGAAGGACAAAGTCCTGGATGCCCACGCGGTCCCTGGCAATCAGGGCCCCCTCCATGTCTAGCTGACCCTGAGCAACACAGAATTCAAAGTTGTTCCAATTCCACAGTCCTTGCACAATTATACCGTACAATACCCATTGTGTGTGTCAAGCATTCAGTACTTCACAGATTAGAAGTTTATATGAATACATAAAAAAATACAACTATTGGACTTAATTAAAAAGAGGAAAAGATTTGGACAGATACAAAAATGTCACATTTTGAAATGATATACAACATTTTGACAAATGAATAAATGAATGTACAGCTCCAATAGCTCCGTTGGGGAAGAGCGATGTAAGAAAGCATCAGAAAAGGCACAAAACGTGTTCCTTTTCTATTAAACAAGAGATCTAGAAGTCTTTGAAGCAGAACTGTTTGGTGGTGCAGAGGAACCGACAGAAGCTCGCTGCTACTACAGAACACATGGCTGGCGGCCTTTAGTCCACTAGACCTGACACACCAACCAATCACACGGAGCGAAAAGGGAAAGGGGGAACCCAAAACAGCGGCACATTTAAGAAGCATAGTGGGAAAAATTCCACCAGTCTGTTTTGCATTCTCAATACCAACACTTGGACCAAAGGTTTTCACAGCTTTTGTTGGTTTTCCCTTTTTTCTGCCTCCTTTGGAAGCAGAAGTCCTTTGATTCTCAACTCTCTGTAAAAACATTTAAAGAAAAAAGATAATCCATTGGATCTAATTGACACAAAGCCCACCATCTACCCTTTCGTGCCCCCCCGTCCCTCCCCTTTGCACAGCTCTGGTTTCTTCTGAGAAAGGCCAAGTGTTTTTGTCCTGTAAATACCACGGAGAAGAGACAAAAAAGACGTTTTTAAAATGCAGTCTACAATCCATTACACATATTCCCCCTGCATATCCATTCAGTAATTATTCATTCGAAAACATTTAACGTCACTGTGAATTTCACACTAGGCAGTCGAAACACAATGGCGGAGATTTGGCCTATTTTTGGGGTGAGGAGGGGGGCGTTCGGTTGTACAGAGGCAGGGTGAGGGCAAAGGGATGGGAGGTGTGGGGGGTGGGGGGGGGGCAGAGGAGGGCAGTGTTTGTCTGATCTGAGAACCTCTCAAACGGGGCCGTCTTGAGACAACGGGACAGACTAAATAGTGCAGCAACGGTCTGTGTCCTGCTGCTTGCTGTGGGACACTCACTTAGTTGGCCCTGAGGGGGAACAATAGAGGCTTGTTCTTGGCAAGCCTGTGCTGTAATTTGGACTTCATTACTTTGCTCACACAGGGCCCCATGGAAGGGCAGAGGAGGCTAGTCGGATGAGAGTTTTTCTCTTCCACCTGTCAGCTCCCACCCCAATGCTCTCAGCCCTCTGCTTAACAATAACCCTCACCCTGTGTCCCCACCAATAACCCTCACCGACCCCCGACCCATACAGTCCCCCCACTTTAAGCTATTGAGACAGGTGAACAATATCATTGAAGAAGCCCAGTTTGAGATGTCAGAATCAATCTGGTGATGCGCTGGTGGGGGGGCTGCTCCAGGGTATATGTGACACCCCCTGTCTTCATGGGAACAAACATCAGCATGTGCAAACAGACAATATGAGGGCAGAGCGTGACTTGAGGAGCTGCCATACAGTATGACAAGTAATAATGTAACCTGGTAACCTTTTAATTGTGGTATAACAACCAGTGAGTAGTAGTGTTGGTAATAATAATAATAATGGTTTTAATTTGATTTGAGGTGTGGTTTGCTGCTTAACTTTTCACCCTGACCAGGTTGTTTATGAAAACATTCTTTAGCCATTCTTAACAGCCAGATGTCTAGCATATTATTTTATGATGTATGGCTGTTAATGCCAATACACGGCATGCCATTGTTGGCATTGCAAAGAGTGCCATTTGAGGAAAGAACGCATTATAACTTGAATCTAAAACAACATACAACCGTGACGTATACTCGTTGCACAAAGTCAAATCTGCTGAGAGAATAATTATGTAATGAACCCAGCAGACATGGTCAGATCAGGTGAATTGCGTTGCCATCTCAGAGCACAACCAATTGTACTTTAATTAAGAGATGGGGATTGATTCTGGTCTAGAGTGTCAGTGTCGCCACAACCAGGGTAACCTCACCTCTTGGAAAAGGAGGGGTTATTTGCTGGAGGGACACACATGCAACCAGCAGGCAGCGGCTATAGCAGCCTG
Source organism: Amblyopsis rosae (assembly GCA_025399935.1). Lineage (NCBI taxonomy): Eukaryota > Metazoa > Chordata > Actinopteri > Percopsiformes > Amblyopsidae > Amblyopsis > Amblyopsis rosae. The sequence goes on from JAODTR010000024.1 coordinate 1,514,676, forward strand.
AGGCAGCAACACGTTCTTCCTTGCCCCGTTGCATTGTGGGGCGTAAACTATCATCTTTGCAGAGCAGGTGAACACTTGACCCTATAGTACGTTTATCTCCATTGAGAAAACATCAGGCCTCCATTATGCTAAAGTACTCCATCTAATTCAGTGTCAAACTGACAAACCAGGCCTCCAACTTTGTGACCTAAAAAGCTAAAAAGTAATGGAATCCCTTCAATGCGTGAATGCAAGCAATCAACCTCTCAACATAACAGCATAACAAACAAGCATGTCTACAGAAACAGCACTGAATAATATGCATTCTAATTGTTTCTTGATATCATTTGATGAATGCTACGGGATGCTACGGGGTCCCCAACCCACAAGATGAGCACCACTGTTCTAAATGAACAGTGGTGAATAGATGAGCAAAACATGAATATGACCCAGCATACGACATATATTCATATATCCATACCTGCATGTTGGAGGTTTCCAAGTGTCAACCAATCAGTTGCAGAATCTTAAATCAGATTCAACGTTTTCCTCTTTCCAGGAAAGTTAGACACATGCTGAGTACCCTCCCATATCTGTCTGCAAGGAGCCCATCCCTGGAAAATATTGACAGGTTAATAGCTAGTTAGCTAAAGGCCAGTTTGTACTGAAGCAAGGCATTTAGAGTCTTCTTCCATGTGTTGCCATTATTAGCGACTTCTTTCACAACATCCAACACTACGAGACCTGCCTTCTCTCTGTTGGATCCTCTAGGTATTTAATGATTCATGTAGTGGGTGGTGAAGAAACAAGGAGATCTTATTCAGAGCTCACCTGAGTATCTACTGCTCGACTGAGTGTAACATAAAGATGCAGAAACCAGATCCAGTCCAGACCATTTCAGCCTGTGTTCTTTCTGTCTGTGCATGCTTCTATCATCTTTCTCCTCTCTCTTCTTTCTCTTCTCTTTTCTCTCTCTCTCTCTCTCTCTCTCTCTCTCTCTCTCTCTCTCTCTCTCTCTCTCTCTCTCTTGCTCTCGCTTTTGCTCTCCCTCTATCTCTCATGCTCTGACGCTTTCTTCAGCCATTATTACACTATTAGAAGTAACAAGGATCCCCATCACTACAGAGCCAAGGTCTTATTACCGATCTTTGATTCAATGATTGATACATTAACAAGCTAATCGCTAACGGCTTTTTTGCTCAGTATAAAAGTTCAGCCTAGGATACTGCCAATAGTCTCAGAGTTCTTGACCTGACAGTTTAATCTGGTTTGAATTGAGGTCTGATCAAGTGTAATAAAATAGAGGAATAGCTCAAACTTTCCTAAAATGTGCATTGCAATTGTTTAACAATGTATACATTTCTGCCTGGGGATCAATAAAGCACTTTATCTTATCATATATGTATTTTGAAACATAACATAACATAAAACAGCAGACATTCATTATTATATCAGCATTTTCATGTTTTTGTATATTTATTCATATGCTGCTAATTGCAGGGATTCACAACCAGGGAGATAAAACTACCGTTGTAACCTGGCAATCTAAGTATAGAAACAAACGCACCATAGGCAAAAGGTAGGCCTACCCATTTCCCGTCTGTGACCTAAATTTGAGAAAAGATCCTGTTTCACTCGGGTTATGGTTTATTGAATGCTTTCAGTTTAATTGGGCTTAATAGATCAATTCAATGTTGTCAACTTTATCTTTGCCACAGCCCCACCCATTCCTTGACCTAGTAGCCCAGCAATGCTTGTCCAACCTTAACAAGCTTTGTGCTACCCACTGGGCTAGGGTTCAGCACGAGACATGGCAAATCCAATTACACAGGAGTCAGAGAGGTTGATTTTCCCATTATAGATTCCATGCTGAGAATGAGAGATGATGATGAGAGGTGATGATATCTATCTATCTATCTATCTATCTATCTATCTATCTAGTTCACAAATTGTCACTGCAATAGTAATAGTCTTTTGAATATTTGTTTCCTCCATATTCTTACAGTGAATGTTTTTTGTCTTTTTCAACATTAAATGTCTATAGCAAATGTATAACATATTCAGCTAATGTGATTTCATCCTTCATATGGTAATTTATACTGTACATTACAGTAATAAATTATGTTTGTCAGTTATAACCTCACAGTTCTGCAAGTGTCAGTGGCATTCTTTGTTAGAATTATTATGGTTACTTTTAGTGCAGACAATATTATGCATGCCAAAAAAACAAATAAAGGTCAGTGGCAATGCTAAATGTCTACAAATCTGATTACAATAACTTGATTTAGGGGTGTGTGAGTGTGATTCTCTGCTCCAACCCTGGCCTGCTTCATGATGAATCATTGGACTTTAGATAATAACCAAGGGCTCTGGACCTGCCCCAGGTCACAGAAAGGTCAACATAATCAGCCTCATTACTGTAAATCTCTATATTAGGTTTGATGCTATCACCTATTATATATAAAATATGTTATTTTACAATTAGCAGTCACCTTCTGTAGTGTTGCCTTGATATTGTGCAACACGCCATTTGTTGTTTTAAAAATGATTGGAATGAATAAAAGTATGAGTCATGGCCTGAATATAATTCATTAAATATCTGTCACCAAATAGATGTAAAGGTAAAACATTTGACCATTAGGTTTTGTTACTATGCAAGCAACATGTGGTTGTTTTTGCTCTAGTGTGTCTAACCCATGACGTTGCCTATACATTACATTACTCTATGTGTGACTTCTGCCTGATGGCCTGTCAATGAAGACCCTCTGACCACTCTGTTGAACAAATGTTGTTCCTATTTAAGGCATTGACAAGCAAGATACTAACTGCATCTTGGCTTGGCTGACAGCAGCTTCCCTTCCGTGGCCAATGGGTCACATGGGTGACATGTCATTCTGGGGGACAAGGCTTTGTGCGTGCTGAGGAGATTAGATGGGTGAATCGTTCTCAGAGGAGCTGGGGTGTTTTTAGTAAACACTTGGTGCAAGACAAAAACGGAGCCAAACATTGGCCACGTATCGGTCGGCCCTCAGGCGGTGGTCCTATTGTTTCCCTATTTCTCCTGAACAAGCATGAGAGAAGAATGTAACCACTCTGTGTTGCTAAATTGTGAGGAGTCCTCATCTGCTTATAGCATATAGCTCAACGTGCAGGGGCACTAGGGAAGAGCTGGCAATATCATTTGAATGTATTACAGTAATAATACAAATCATAATCATATCAAATCATATCATCATACTGTATATCATATAATCATAAACATTCCAATCAATGTTACATAATTATGTTTGCATGGGGGGAGGAGCAGGTTATGGGGTGTTTTTTGCATCCATGTGAAAATTGGTTGTTGTAAAGCCCTTTGATTGTGACTAATGCTATATAAACTAAATTAATATTTGTGTTAACAATGCTATCCTAATGGAAGTGTTTCAGTACAGAAACTCTACACAGGTAGCTGGCCAAATGATAAGTCACCATGTCATCACAGGACTGACAAAATAATGATTTCGTTTCCATATTATATTTCCACGGGCTCTAGGACCTAAACGGCCTGATCTTGGAGGATGGTTTCATTTTTGTCCGTTACGCTCATGCATGTAATCATTGATTGTGCCTATTGTGACAAGGCGATTTACCATCTGCACTGTCCCGTGGGGGTCATACTCTGTCATCGGTCTGCTCCCTACAGAATTATAGGAATTTTCTTTTAATTTCCGGTTCCAAGATTCAATTCCCGCAATTAACACATTTATTGCCTTTACGTAAACACCAACCAAGGTTGTTTGGTTAAGCTACCATGAGTAACAATCTAATTTAGGACAACAAAAAACGTTTTGCAACTTGTTTCCACAATATTAGTCCACAGAGTATAACCTATGACTAATCAGAAAAGCATGGCAATCATGAAAAGCAGCATACTGCCTGTTCACGTTTCGAAAATACCATCCGTTTTAAATAGAGCTCATCAGCATATTGTTTTCCTCTCGTCAGCCTCATCGCAGTGCTATTGCTACTAGGTTAATTCCGTGTCTGCCCACCCCCATCCCACCGCCCTCCCATCGCGCCTCCCCGGCTCTTTTTCCCACTGTTGCGCGCAGCAAGACGCGGGTGCAGCGGCGGGAAGCAAATTAAGCACACTTCCCTAAAAGTTCACATTCACACATGCCACAAGTAACGACTCACATATAGGGAACTTCATTTGGACTAATCTACCAAACAGGATCATATGGGAGCAAAATGGATATTTTATCATTTTTGTTTGATTTGTTTTTATGAATTGATTTTATGGGAATTATTTTCTTCTTAATTTTAAAATTGACTTCATTCTTACATTTTTATTGCATAATGCTCTAGATTAGAATTTGTGTTCGTTGACGGGTCGTGGCCCATTGGTGTAGCCTATTGAGTATGCATTTTGTTTTCATAGTGCCAAACAGCGCACCTGTCCGCTTCGAAATCACCAAGTTTAAAAGGGACGTTAGATTGAGAAGGACATCCTCTAGATATCTCAATCTTCATGCATGCATTCAATATACAGAGGATTAGGCTATAGCTACTTGGGAGTGAACGAGCATTAACTGACATGGGCTGTTAACAATATGCATAAGGCTGAATGCATTTAATACAGTTTCATTTGAAATTGTTACTACAGAGTAAACAAAGAACCGATGTGCAAACGTTTGAAAACGGACCGGCATATTCCTCCAATATTCCTGTACTAGATGTATCAAGTGTCGGTGTTTTCACGGACAGTGTCACAGACGGTGTTTGCATCAGCTGTCAAACCCTTGGGATCCTGCTCCTTGAACCTCTGAGGCGCTCATTGCGCATGTCAGAGTTGAGGACAGCGCCGAAGAGGGAAATTTAAAAACGGTTTTGGTGAATCAAGTGGAACACAGTCAAAATACAGTACAGGCTCACACATAGGCACACACTACCATCATTGTAATCTAAAAAAGGTATGTCTTCAACCATTTTCTCTTTTGCATGATATTGCAATATTTTACAATAGCAATGTAATTGAACTGTCGATATAGGTTTTATAAAAAGCCATGCATGTACCTATTGTCATTTATAATAACTAATGTGGTGAGAGTAGGCTTCAATGTAAACGTGTTTTTATTAACCAGAACTAATTACAGGCTATTATGTATTTTATGTTAAATACATGTATGCATTTACCAACTTTAATGTGATATAAAATATGTTCATTAAATTTGCATTGAGCCTTATTTTCAAATTAATGGTTTTTGACCATGGGTATAAATAATTGTTTGTTTTGGTAAATGTTTTGTAATTGTCTATTTACAAAAGCATTATGACACAAAACACGAAAGTATTATATTACGGTATTATTAAAATATATTAATATTTAGTATAGTGATATTTATTTTAATATATAGTAAGTCTGCATCACATCTAATATACCATAAGCACTATATTAAACATTAACATAGGCATTTTGTTTGCAATTGTAGTTTTCAATAACCCCAGGAAATGATAGAAGGTGGACTAAACACCAGGATGTCAGGAATAACTGACAGCGCTGGACATCATCCATCCTCACAAGACTACAGGTAAGAATTTGTCTCATGTTTTATTTATTGTGACAAAGGGGATTCTTGGGAGCGCTTAGAAACACTCAATTTCTTTTCATCTCATAAGTTCAAAACCACCAGAACTGAGATGCCTCAATGGGGAGAGAGAAAAGGCATATTTATGTTAATGTATCCCAAAAAGGTATGTCCCAAAGTGTCATGGAATTGTCTACCCTCACTGTGTTCTAAACGTAGATGGACAGCTCTTTGTGTCTGCGTGTGTGTGTGTGTGTGTTGGTGTTGGGGAGGGGGTTGTATGAAAAAGGACAGAGAAAAAAACCTGCAGAATAAATGATTTTCAGTCTCAATGGATCTGTCAGAAACCATCAGCTCTGTTTACACTCCTGCTGTCGGAGCACGGGGCGCTTGAGCCCCTCGGCCTGCCGCCCAGGGGGAGATGTGGCTCTCTGGGTCAACGTGAGAGGGAGGGTTTGGAGAGAATGAGGAGAATGAGGAGGAAGGAGGAGGTGCAGTATTTAGTGTTGTTGAACCTCTGGGAAAGCATAGATGGTTTAACAGCACACCGCGTATTATAAATCATACAATAATGAAGACATTTTCCTGCTTTCATGTTAGGTAAACAGGGACGATGCATGTTCTCTCTGTTTGCTATTCACCACAGAACATACATGTTTAACTGTACATTCATAATGGCGTAAAAGTAATTGCTTGACTTACAGTAGCTGCAATAATAGGAAGAGCAAAAATAAGAGCGAGAGAGAGAGAGAGAGAGAGATTGATCCCAGGCTTGCCTTGGAGGTCTCTGCTATATAGCAGGCAGTGATGCATGGCCCAGCACCTCCTCTACAGGCGAAGCTCCCAAACATTCCCTGGCGCATGCAAGGTGTTTAAGACGTGTGCCGTTTTCCTGGCAGCCGCAATGTCACGTATTCAGACAGTAAACTGTGTAAGCACTGAGGCCTGACCTCTAACACCACCCCCCCCCTCCTTCCAGGCTCTGTTGATCTCCCCATTAGGGGAATGAGGTGCGGGTGGGTGGTGGATGGGGGTGGTATGACTGGAAAGGGGACAGGCAAACAGATGGCATCCTATTTGTCCCCCTTGCATGAGGGCTGTCATTCCACCAGATTAATGCAAGGGCTGGTTAAAGGAGGGGAAAAAACGGTAGACAATCAAGGAAGGGTCTGGGCAAGACAATGGAGCCACGTGCCACTGGGCAGATTTGTCGTTTGGGACACAATAGGTGATCATTTTTCAATAGACAAGGCCAACTGTTGCAGGCAGCATGTGCTGCTGCTGTCCCGTGTTTCAAACGATCTCACACGTTGTTTACTTATGATTCAACCAATGGTTCACGCCAGAGCGCGGTCACCTGACTTTTTTTTTTTTGTATATCGTTGAGGGGTACTTCACTGTCCAGAGACCCACAAAGTAACTGAATAGCATGCATTGTCATAGCAACCCTAATTACTAAGCCCTTCCACAGTTAAGTGTGTGCAAAGACGACTGGAGAGGATTCAAGAGGATTCCTGTCCTTTCTCTGCCTTCATGGCCCGCAGCGTAAAAATAACATAATGAGTCAAAACTGATTGGTACTGGCCCCACATTTGCTTAACAAAGTGTGTTCTCAGCACATAATTAAGAGGTTATATGCAAGGTTATACAATTACATAAATTACCTCATGGCCAAATGCGTTTGTTTATTGACTGAATTGTAAAAAGGTAATGCTATTATTTTTACCATAAGTAATGCAATTAGGCTTTATGATAACAAATGCGGTGTTTTGGTTATTCTTTCCTTACAAAAGCAGATTGTTTACGTAGATTAGACAAATGGTGTATCCCCGGCATTAAAATGGTCACTCTTAAATAATACTTTATACTAATATACTAAATTAATCTTCTTATGGCACATCTTGGCGTGACTACTTGGCTTTGTGCTTTACACCCACATACTGTTGACTGACATACTCTGGGGTTTTGTACAGATTTGAATTCCACACTTGTAGTATAGATGTCTAAACTGACGGCTGTGCCCCACACCCACACTCCTGCAGGCTTCTGACCACAGACCCCTCCCAGCTGAGGGAAGACCTCCCAGGGGACCTGCAGTCTCTGTCATGGCTCACCTCCGTTGACGTCCCCCGGCTGCAGCAGATGGTGGACGGCCGAGGCCACAGTAACGGGCCTCCCCAGGGTACCAGCCTACTGGAGCAGCAGTCAGGTGAGACAGCAGCCCGGCACGGGCCACATTTAAAAGAAAACACACCCTCTCTGATTGGATAGCTGGACGGACATGTTTCAAGCATCATTAAAAGATAAGATTGTGTTTTAACAAGATACAGGCCATTTAAAGTGTAACTGCAGCCCCGCTCTGAGCCTGACTCCACCCACTACAACTTTGAAAAATGCGTCAATGAGCTGAGTAAAAACCAATCAGGTGCTGGGGTGATTTTTAACGGATGTGACATGTTCTGTTTTCAGACCATAAAATTTAGATTTTTATAAAACGGAAATTTTGTCAATATTTACACCAGCATGGATGTGTCTCATCACATATCAATCCTATTACTTTGTTTACAGGTCAAATACCACATTTTAGGGTGCAGTTACACTCATGGTTTGGAATAACTATTTACATGTAATTAGTTACTTATAATCTGATGACAAAAGAAACAGTAGCTGTAATCTATTACAGTTACCAGCTACAATAGTGGAATCTGATTGCAGTTTTCTTTTTTTATGATATAATTCTAGAACTACTTTCAAATATAAAACTGAAGTTTGCAGAAAAAAAATGCATAAAACAATCGGATGTTCTCTTATTAACCTTTCATTAACGTCAATTAAAATTGAAATAAAGTCCTACCTTAATCTGATCCCGTGCGCAACATAAATGGTCACAAAAATAGAAAGATTTGGCGTGTCAATGCAGTAAATTGCTTTGGATGGCATTTTACAGAACAATATTTATGCATGAAGTAATCTAAAAGTAATGGAAAGTAATCAGATTATGTTACTAAATTTAGGTAATCCAAAAATTCCGTTACTGATTTTTAATTTTAGTCTGGTAACTAGTAACTGTAACGGAGTACATTTAAAAAGTAACCTTCCCAACTCTGGTTACACTATAAGTACCACCACACTTTTTTTGTTGGGCAGACAGGCATATCTACTGTATTAATGAGACCATAGCATCAACTGATTTGACATACATGTGCGTACATATAGCCTACTACATGTATGTATAATAAATAAAAAGACATGTTCTGTTACAGCTCAGCTGAACAACATGACAATGGCGTCGGGACAAGGCTCCATGCTTCACCTGCAGAGCAACATGCAGCACAGCCCCCTGGGAATCAACGTAATCAACACCCACAGCGGCAGCGTAAGTAGCGGTGGTTGGCAGAGGGTGGCAGAGGGTGGCAGATAGACGTTGTCTATTTCATGCTGGAGGTTAATACTGAACGTTCTGGCTCCATGGCACAGATGTCTCCATTCTCCATGAGTGGGCAGCCGTCCCCAGGGTACCAGTGCCCTACCTCAGTCTACCAACCTGCTTCACAGCATGTGTACTCGCTAACACAAGCTGGACAACAGGTAACATTATACACCTGGCTGCATTTAAAAAAAAGTGTACTATGACTCAAAGGTACCTCACTCGATAGTATTTTATTATCATCAGAATGAGCCTCATATTTCCACCTGCGGGGGAGGGGCCCAGGAGTGTGTTAGGGGAGGGATTGAGAAGAATAACAGCCAATCAGAAAGGGCATGTGTTAAAAAGGAAAAAAAAAAACACTTGTTGTAATGCTGGATTCAACCACAAGGGGAATTCTGGAGACAAAATCGAGGAGTGTTCCTTTGAAGTTATTTATGTATGAGGTGATGTTGTCCGGTTTCCACACATTAATACTTCAATAGTGATGAAACAATGAATTTCATCACCGCTCTTATTGTCTTAGTGTTCACCTGCTGGGCTGTATAGCAACGTCTCCTTCAACAACCAAAGTCTGTTCACACAACCTCGACTGGCTCCACAAAACCAGGACCTACAGCCCAAATCTTTCCCTAAGCCAATCTATTCCTATAGGTGAACACCCTGAATCTAATTCAAATATTGAAAGTGAGCAATAAATGTACTGGCCGTTGCAAATATAATTCTTTGTTGTTATTTTTCAGCTGTTTGATCGCCATGGCTTTGAAGAACAGCAAAACTGGCAGTCTCCCTGTCAGTGAGATCTATAGCTTTATGAAGGAACATTTTCCTTATTTCAAGGTAAAATAATAAGCAAAACACAAAAAACATTTTGTGTGGTGGGAAAACAAAACTTGTAGTATACGCTCCTTGCTTTTTGCTTATAGACTGCACCTGACGGATGGAAGAATTCAGTCAGACACAATCTGTCCTTAAACAAATGCTTTGAGAAAGTGGAGAACAAGATGAGTGGCTCCTCCCGTAAAGGCTGTTTATGGGCACTGAACCCTGCCAAGATTGACAAGATGGAGGAGGAGATGCAGAAGTGGAAGCGTAAGGACCTCCCGGCTATCCGGCGTAGCATGGCCAACCCTGGTAAGAGACCATGTTGTGAATCTTAGCGGTCCCTTCATCACTGTACATTACAGGAGTGGTTCTTGAACCTTTTGAGCCACAACAACCAAACGTAATGGGTAACTCATAAGAGACTGTGACCGTAACACATTGTTTTGCCACACAAATGTAGTCTGGTCAAGAGAATAACAATACAATATAGATTTCATTGAGAACAAGGAAAATTCAACATAAATAACAGTACTAATAATTTACCCAAGTGTTATAATATAATACGATTTAAATAAATCTACCTTAAAAACCAACCTAATTTGAAAAGACAGCTCTACTGTATGGGACCCATGAAGACACCCCAACCTCTACTGTCAGAACCACTGTATTCAATGTTCTCCACTAAACACAGAGAAGCGAGTGAATGCGGCTCTGTGACCTGTGGTGTTCCCTGCAGATGAGTTGGACAAGCTGATCACAGATCGCCCAGAGAGCTGCAGACGTAAGCCTCTGGAGCCGGGCCTGACCAGGAGCCTTCCCCTGTCGCTGGCAGCCCACATGCAGCCCCAGTCAGTGGTCACCCTGTCCCTCCAGTGCTTTCCCATGCACCAGCAGCTCCAGGCCCATCTCCAGGCCCAGGCCCAAGCCCAGGCTCAAGCCCAGGCCCGCCTGGCCCCCATGTCTCCTGCCCCGGCTCAGACGCCCCCGCTCCACGTGGTCCCCGACCTTTCCCACAGTCCCCTTGTCCAGCAACCCACCAAGCAGCCCCACGATTTCTACGGTCTCCACGGTGACACTAACACGGAGGTGGATGCGCTGGACCCAAGTATCATGGACTTTGCCCTTCAAGGTGGGCGAGGTGTTGCAATTAGACGAATACGTCCTAAATATATCCGTACATAACCCGTTGTTTGCTGAGCGAGTGACAACACTAACCTGCCTGTTTGTGCACCCAGGTAACCTATGGGAGGAGATGAAAGACGACAGCTTTAACCTGGATGCACTGGGTACCTTCAGTAACTCTCCCCTTCGCCTATCAGACTGTGACCTGGGGAGCAGCCTCCCTCCTGCATCCAGCGCAGGAACCCTGCCTCTAGCAGACATGCAGGTGACAGGCCTGTACACCTCCTATACGTCTCTGGAGGCCCTGTCCTCCCAATACGGTGCCACGTCAACCAACAGCAAGCCCATCGCGCTGCTATAGAGCAGGGAGCACGTGGGAACCCAAGACCCTTGCTGGAACCCTATGGATATATCTGTGGGAGTCGGCTCAAGTCTGAATCCTGCTTTCTTTTGTGCACACAATAGTACATGTTATGTCGCATTTCTAGTCAGCTGGGAAATATGTGAAGGACTTCTTGAAGAGTTTTGTTATTGAACACCCAAACACATAGTGCACAAGAATGCAGCCACTGGTAGCTTAGAAATAACTGCAATTGAGAAAGATTGCGCTGAAAACTATGTATGACTTTGCCAAGCAAAAGACTTAGCCAGTGTAAAGGAAAACGTTATCAAGTTGCCATCTAAGTACTTTCGTACTGTTCAGTTTATAAGACCCACCATACTGTAGCTCTCATTGTGCTAGGCTGAATTAATGTGATTCTTTTTTAATTTATATTTATAAAGAGAAAGACAGCTGGAGAAGGTGATGATTCTATCAAACTTTTGCTGTATATATATTTGAATGTGTTTAAATGCGATCTACAGAAAAGCTTTCTTTGAACTTGTTACCCACTTGCGTGTGCCAACACCATAGTATAATAGTCTGCTGATTGTATCCATTACACTCTGGGTTAACATGTCTGAATGTCTGATGTATATTATGTTTATAACCAATAACATAATAAAATCAAACTGGGTAAACAACAATATATGCATTATGTTTATTTTCAACAGATAGCCCCTTATGAGGATACATGTTTTGTTTTTTTATACATTCAAGTGAAACATCGTGACAACATACATCATTTCTAGTGGTTTTATCAAAATATATAAGAAACTCATTGTACACTTTGCTATGTGCTTGGCTTTCGCTCAGTCAGTTTTGTTAAATTAGATATATTACCAGTTTAAACAGAAATATTTGAACACATGGTACAGACATCAGTTTTTTTTTATAACATTTGCTGACATTTAACAAACCAAAGGCTTCACTATTTAGACAGAAATAAACAATTAAATGAAATGACCAAGTCCACTGTCTCTTGAAAGCAAAACAACAAACACATAACATTCTTAATAGTACTTAATTCGGTAGAAAAATGTTAAACCTTCAGTTCAACAATTGCAGTAGACAAAACATTTTGTTTGTGGAACACAGGCTAATAGTTCTGACATTAACATCATATAAAATGTGTTATTTCACTTCTACCTCATAGTAGAAAAGATTGATACATTCTTAGATGGACACAAATGTTCAGACACAAACTAAGCAAGCACACATTGACGTTTTACCAGTATATAGCTAGCAATACTGAGTTGAATAAAATACTGGGTGGGCACTGAAACGCCACACTACACATTCTGTACATGATAAAGGTATATAGTGTGGATGAACCGACTTAGATCAACCAAATCAGTTTATAAACAGCTGAATGAAGACCCTCTGCTGTTAATGGAAAATTGTGATAAATGAATGGCGAGGATCATAGTGTCTAATGGACAGACATTATCCAATATTGTGACATGAAGAACCAAACACACAGTAGTGGTTCCACTGATTCCCCAGGACTGGCAACTCAATTTCTTTCTGTGCGTAAAGAGTTACTATAGCCCTGAGAAATGTTTTCTGCCAGTTCATTGATTACTACCTCAACGGAAAAACATCATTTAGTCCTTAAAACCTAACTGGCACTGGGTGTGTCCATGGTTGCAAACAGATGGGCAAGCTTGGCCCTCTGAGACGGCGTGATGTTCTGACTCATGTGGATAATACAGTCCATGGCCACCTCAGGGTTTGCATGCACCAGGCTGGGACCAATATACAAAGAATAACATGTTAATGTCACAGAAACAAAATTCAGTACTGCACGATTAAATATCAGCCCATCGACTATGGCCTCATTAGCTTCAGTTCAATTTCGCTGTGAGAATCAGTCTGGAAAGCCTAGGAATCATTTTAAATATGTCCGAGTAGCCACTAAACTTTCCAATCAGTGTCGTGTTGATAGCTATAAGGGCGTGGTTAAGGTGTGCCGACAGCATCAATGACCTGATGGTGCATCCAATCAACTGCCAAGTACCTGCCCTTAACAAACAGTTTCAATGGGGCTCCCCAGATGGACTTGTGACAACAATATATCTGGCACGTCAGGTTATGGCCTCATTACTTGATGCCTTGGATCAATGTAATTAAAATGACTATGTCCTAACTGCTATTGTAGACCATGTCACCATGGGGTGACAGACTGCATTAATAGATGAGGTAAGCGATTCTGAGGGAGCGCTGAAAGGACAGGTGCATTTGGATGCTGGGTTCAAATATAAACAATATTTCGGAGTAATCTACTGCTTCTGCACCTTTAACTGACAAACCAATATTACGGCACAAAGAGAACATTTGGCTGTGCATTTAATACCGCACTGTCATTACAATTGTAGTGATGTGAGCTTACCTGCAGATATGTTTCAACGTGTGGTCTCTTTTAAGGTACTTGATATTTTCAAAGATGGCTGATCGGGTGCCATCCTCGGTAGACAGGTGTTTCTCAAGCCACTCAACGACTGTTTGGTTATTGTCCCATAGATAGGCCTGGAGAACACAGGAATTAACCAGGATGACCTCAGGCATAAACGCAAAGCATTATGGTACATGGGTGCTGTGCTATGGTACAAAAAAGTGTAATTAAACTTTAATTACTAGGCACATAAACAAATATAGTATATCGTTATGGACATGTGAAAGTCTGATAGCCATTGTGTTTTTACGCTGCTTATGTCACTGATGCATTTGCTATTATATATGTAATTTTCTTTTAATGATAATATTAAAATTAACATGGTCACTAGGAAAGCGATTTCCGTATTTGGAAATAAGGACCATGCGCGTTCACCAGTCATGTCCCTCTACATTGTAAAATACTGTACCTTGACAGTTCCCTCTGTTTCCACGAACCAGCGTCGAAGCATGGACTCAATGTGCCCATCACTGAGGTCCTTGTTGGCCTGCAGAATGTCACGCTTCGCTACTTGCTCCAGCAGGAGGCGCCGCAGACGCCAGTAGAAGAAGCTGCGCACGTTCTTCCACTCCAGAATGTCCTGAGAAACAAGAACACACACACATGCATACAGTACATTATGACCACAGGTGTAGTCGCACAAGGAACAGGTGACCTTTTTGGACCTGCATCGGGCACACACTCACAGTGATGACCCCCTTCTCCTGCATCCTGCCAGGTGTGTCATGGAGATCCACAAACTGCACTGCCACCTGGTGGTAGATGGGTAACAGGAATTCCTCTCTGGATTTTAGCTTGGCCTCCAAATCTTTGCGCTGTTCACCAGACAGCTCTGGTGATCCTGGCCATATAACAGGCAGTAGGAGAATCTCATCAGTAACGGGGGGGGGGGGGGGTTGGGGAAAGATTAGCCAGGTCGTTTCCTCCTACTGACCTCGTAATTCATTTTTAAACTACCGGACAGCATTTAACCAATCGCCTCATCTAGCTTCATTTTGAAACACACCTGACTTCAATGTCATTGCACTAACCCACCCTGATTGGTCTGCCAGCATGTGAACAGGGTTTCCAGACCATATAGAGCAATAGTCGGGCTATGCCAGGCTAGGTGGAGATGGAATTGTAACACAACGCACAAACACACCTAGCTGCTCAGCAAGGCCAGCATAAACTGAATCAAGTCTTCTTATCGTCTTCAGCAGTGCCTTCCTCCTGAACTTGATCTCCACGGTGCCCTCAGCCTCTAGCACTCCCCCCCTGGACAGGAAAAACACAGCAGGAGATCACTCAGACACCTGATAGATGCACACACGGCCACATTGTTCGATGAGCAAGCATGAACGCTTTAAATTGACACAATTAATTAATGAGTCTTCCAGTGTTTCAATGCACCTGCTCTCCTTGTCTGCATACAGCTCCATGCACAGAGGGTTGATGGTGGGGTCGATCACCACCCAGGACCCTCCCCTCAGCTCAGCGCAAGGTGGGATGTAAACCAGCACGGGCTGACGGAACTCACGCAGAGCGTCCACAATATAGGCCCCGAACTTCAGCATTTGGTCATACATATCTAGCAGAGAACGGGGTGGGGCGGGAGTTAAGGAAAGTGTAGTGACATCTGATATCTTGGCATGTCAATCAGCCCCGTACCCTTCATCCCCCCAGAGAAGCCCCTCCAGTTGGCAAACACCATGAGAGGCAGGCCCTCGCGGTTGAAGTCACGAATGGCCTGGGCTGTTTTGAAGGCCGAGTCAGGGAACCACACCTGGCCAGCTTGCTGCAGGAGCTAAGAACGCACGCGCACACGCACACAGTTCACTGTGTATTATACCAGTGGTTCTCAAAGTGTGGTCTGAGGACATAGCCTGGGGGTCCGCGAAATAAATAAATAGTTCCAATGGCATCTAAGAATATATGATAGGAAGTATATCAAAGTCCTTATAGTCTTATATAATGTCTCTGAGCATATGCTTAGTAAAGGCAGGTTCAGTCATTCTTGCTAACTTTGAGCTCAAATCTAAAATATATTGCTCCGCGGTCCACCGTAATAATTCGATACTTCTACTCTGCCGTAAATAGTAACATAAACAAAGTGGCGAACACCGTTCGTATGAACAAAGTCGCTTTGCTTCACAATGCATTTGGATGTGTGATGCGGCCCTGCGGAGGACCACGGAGCGATACCGTTTGATTTGAGCTCAAAGTAAGCAAGCATGACTGACCATGCCGTTAAGTGATACGATTATGAGGGGGTCCTTGGAAAATGTTCTGCCCTGGCCCAACAAAGTTTGAGAACCCCTGTATTATACAACATATATGTCAGTTTATTTGTGAACCACATTTCATTGACATTTTGAGTTAAACAGTGGATGTGTGTCTAATATGAAATGACACTTACTTTAGCTTCTGAGTCCAGGTTGGCTGGATCTGCTGGGACAGTGAGCTCCACGGTTCGCGTCTCCACAGCGATAACACCGAGGGGAATTCCTCCTAATCTGAATTTCGACATAAGAGCTCGTCAGCCCAGTGTACATGCTGTTGAACCAGGTACACCTTAATACATCCATAAACCCCAAAGCATAATAAAACGCTTACCGAGCTCGGCCCACCACCACAGTCTGAGCCCATGACTCCATTATCTCCATAAAGGAGCCATGGTCAAAGAACCCACTCTGCCACACCCCTTTGACAGCTGAAAAGCAGAATAGATTCAGCAGCATAAACAAGGTAATAAACCTCAGCATATCACAGTTAAAGAGCACATGCTGCATTCTCTAACACAGCACAACTGCATTTCTCACACAAAATATTTAGGGTTCCAGGGGGGGCTCTAACACGATCAAGGAGTGCCTCTTTAACACAGTGCTGTCAAGACACTTACTAGGGTGGGGTCTCCCAGCCAGCATCCAGCGCGGGTCATAGGGAGCCTTTGTGGGAGTGAAGTCTACCTCTCGGTCTACTGGATCTTTAGGTGCTGTTACCGGCACGGGGGAGTTCTGACTCTGCAACACAAGTAAAAACATCATCTTAAATAAACCACTCAGTATGGCTTTGCACATAGCATACAATATAGTCTGTTTTACATTTTGTACACACAGCTAGAGCTCCCCCTAGGGGCTGCACAAGAAGTTTATTACCTGTATTAGACTTTATGAACTATTCTATATATTAACCTTTGGCATGTAGGTGAGCCACTGGAGAATGGTGAAGACACCCTCAAAGTCATCTGGCACAGTGGTGTGTGTGACACCATTATTGTGCATGATCTGGACACCGCCCAGTTGGTTGTTAGATGTGTACACGTCCCTTCCCAGCACCTGAAAGAGGAAGCTTTGATCAGACGCTGTAGGTGACAATGTGAAAGGTCATATCTATAAAACACCAAGTAAAAACAAACTCAAACCTTATTCAGAGCTCCTGCTCCTGTCAAGATTATGTGGGAATTCTCCACCTGGATCACCCTCTGTCCGAGACGGACCAGATAGGCCCCGATCCCGATGGCCCGGCAAGTCACCTTCACAGAGTATAAGCACACAGTGGTTTGTGTTAGGTGGAGAGAAGCTTCAGTGCAGTGGTTTCACGTTGTCAAGAAGGCTGAGGCCGATGCCTCACCATGCTGATGGTGATGATCTCGTCGTAGGCCTGAGAAGATTCTCCAGCGATCATGCCAGAACCTCGCAGGTTCTCCACACCGAGACCTTCATCCTGCCCAATGATATCAGTGATGATGTATCTGGAACGATTGATTTGGACCATTGAGAGAAAAGAAAAAGAAAAAAGAGAAAAGAGAAGAAATTTTGTTCTATAACCATTAGTGACCTTTAGAAGATAAAAATAAAAAACAACAACTGACAAACTTCTACCTGGACTCTCCACCCTCCTCCACATGGTGACAGTACACAGCATTGGTGGAGCTGATTCGGGTGTAGTCATGTGGTGTCAGGTACAGGTATTTGAACCCCTAAGGAGAGATGTAACACGTTAGGTAGGACAGATATAGTCAAATACAAATATGTGTACACACCCTAAAAAGTGCAAACTAAATACCATTGATCTCCAACGGTACTCCTCGTCCGCTCGTGCATCATCATATTCAAATAATGTTAATTGGCCCCCCTCCTGTAATTCAGCTCCTCGACTATGTTTTAGCATTTTTTCAAAACCGTGCGATGGGCGGAGTCAGGCTCAGCGCTGGGGTGAAGTTAATGAACCACGCAGTGCACTCTTCACCTTGTAGGGGTCATCGGGGTCGACCCAGGCCACATGAAACATGTGTCGGATCTCCTCTGCCAGGCCGATGCGGGCGCCGCTGTTAGCCGCGATGTAGATGCGTGGGATCCCCTCGATGCGAGCCAGCTCAGAGGCACGGAGGAACAGCTCGTCCTCCTGGGGCCCGAAGGAGCCAATCATGTGCGTGATGTCGTTACAGATGACGATGATGTCACGGCCCTCCGGGTACTCTGGAGTCTTCATTTTCATTTGAAAAGCAACCATTCCCACCTGGCGGGGGCAAGAGCAAGATGTCTGCCATTGAGACTGTACACAGCTGGATGCGTCGGTACCACTGCAACACTAGAGCATGAGTTACATTCTCTAGTGCGTATGAGTCCTCTATTGACATCTTACATCATTGTCTCCAGGTAGCCGGTTCATCTGGGCCAGTCGACCTTGAGCGTCCAAAACTAGCTCAGTGCACATCAGTAAATCTTTGTGAGATTTTTCCCCAGGCCCCCAGAGCTTGAGCAGTGCCTACACAACAAACAAAGAGTTAGCAGTCTAAACATATAGTCATGGTTAAAGAAAAACAAGTAAATAAGTGTAAGCCTCATTCAGTGATCTGGCCATACCTGTCTGAACATCTCAGGGAAGTCATACACATAGGTGGTGCCTAGGCTCTGGGCCTGGAAGCGCTTGGCCTGCAGCAGGTCTTTGGTCACGTAAGGTGTGCTGATCAGCATGCCGTGTAGCAGACCCTGTTTGTCTCCATACGACTGGAACATGATCTAATGGAGGTCAAGATTGGACCATTTTTGTTTATGGTACAAATGCCTTGCGAATAAAACAGAACACTAGTCCACTAAGAAAGCACAGGTTGGGACCCCCAGATGTAAAATTTCAAAATAAATTATTTTGATTAAAATATTTTATTATATTTATAAAATACTTGTAATAAAATAATTGTATTTATTTAGTTTCATTACTAAAATTGTTTCCTAAATAGGGCTTCATATAATGTATGTGGTGATCAGAGTTTCAGAATATCAAACTACATTCTGACAGCATTCGATGTTCGACTTTGTTGAAAGTCAGAGTACCCCACGCTATTGCACTCGTTATTGTGTGTACCTGTCCGGAGCAGGGGTTGGTGACCTCCTTGTACAGGCTGATGTCTAAGTAGTAGCCTGACTCATTGGTGAGGAAGAGACGGATAGGTACGGCCTTGCCAGTGGGCGTCAGACGAATGTTAATCTTCAGCTCAGCCTGCAGGACCCTCAGCTTCCACAGGCGGCTCCCGTAACGCATCACCATGGAGCGAACAGACTCTTCTATCTAATGGAGCATCAGAAAACACTTGTTTTACAGAGAGGTTTAATTGATATACATTTAATTAGAACAATTGCATCATTGAAATCTTTGAATTATAGACTTGGGCTATGGTATCTAGGATAGAATATTAGTGGGGGGGTGGACTAAAAGTCCTTGAGAAACAGTGCTAAGATGAAAATGCATGTGCATTCAATTAAAACTCTAATGTTGTTTTAGCAGAAGAGGAGGTCATTCGCCAACAGATGTTTGTTCTTGAAATATGATGTATATAATCCTCTGCTTAACTTTCACTTCTGTGACACCAACAAGTACATCTGCTGACCTTAGAAGGATCCATGATGACAGTAGGGACAAAGTTAAGGAAGATGTGGTTGCAGTCTGTGCGAACAGTGGTGTTACTGAACGCCACCTCCAGCTCATCCATGGCCTCCAGTAGAAGGCGCTCTCCCTCATTTTGAAGGTACTCAAAGGAGGCTTCCTGAAAGTGGAAAGAGGCATTACTAATATGCACAAGGCAATATACAAACTTATGAAGTCATGAATAAGATTGTCATACATTATGTTTGTCTTAAAAACAGCTTAAGCTCTAAACAACTGAAACTATTACTTCTTGTTTTCAAATTAACTTAGTATCCACCACCCATTATATCCTTACCTTAGTGATGAGATCAGAGTGCCGAATGATAGCACGTATAAAAAAGCGATAGTCTGTAACTTCAGCCCCGTCTTTAACACGGGCAGCGCCCAGATACAGGTGCATCTTGTGGTTGGCACAGGGAACGGCCATCAGGTCAAAGTTCCTCATACGGTTCAGCTCCAGCTGGAAGGCCAGAGCTGGCTCCAGGTTACGGTAGATACGGTCCTCCTGGAACTGAGCAGTAGTATAGACATAGTTAACATCCTCTCCACTAGGTGGCAGCGTTTTCTAACTGCCAAATATTATATTAAAAGTGGAGCTCACCCCATCCCTGGCTCTAAAAGTGAAGAACTTAGGAAACTCTCTCTGTTGAAATACAACGGGTTAAACAGGCATGTAATATAGCAGTTCTAGCCAAAGGATATTGTCAGAATAAATACATTTCACACCAACAAATGAATACTGTCCCATCACAGTGGATTCATAAAAGGCATATACATAATGAAATCTGATTTGCTGAGTCATAAGAAATAATATAAAAACAACAGCCATACCTTCTGTGCAATCAGAAAGGTGATCCGCCTGATGCCATATTCATAGAGGAGAGCTTTCTGTGAGATAACACAGTATGTAGATGAATAATCATGCACTTGAAAACAGTCCGTTCTAAAAGGACAGAGCACAGATAAAGTAAAACCTTAGACTGGGTGTAGGCAGTGAGGGCCGTGACCAAAGCATCATCATCCTCCGTGTCTGCTGATTTGATGGAAACGTTGATAATATGGATTGGGTTATCTCGCATGTTCTGCTGAGGACAGCAGAGAGATGTGTGGCCATGAAAATGACAGAAAGGATAAGGAAGACCATCAATTGTGCAAGAACCTTCCAGGTTGTCCACACAGAGGCCTAGTGCAGTTTAACTAGCGATAACCCCACACCTTGAAGTTGTCGTCCTCAAAGAAGCTGGTGCAGGCCTCTGAGAACAGCGGGCTCTCTAGCAAAGGGTCGGCGAAGCAGGCAATGATCTCATCAAAGTTTCTGAAAAACAACCACAAGCTCAATGTCACACATTCCTTGACAGAATCTCCGATTTACACATATCGCAGATAAAATAGCAAGATACCTTTTTTCAAATTTGGATTATTATCAAACTCACAAGGATATATACCTTTTAAAGTCATCAAAACACTGAAATGCCACCATGGCACCCATGCGCTGGCAAGGTGCCGACAAGGCTCCGTCCAGGAAGAGCTCACTGCTCTGCCGCCTAGCCTCAAACTGGCCTGAGCTACTGACTGGGATAGCAACCCTGGTGGGGGGTACATATGCAGATGAGTTAGTGGCTCTGAAAGGTAACTGCAGAGAGGGCTGCATTGGGGAGTGTAAGACAACTACACAGCAGTTATATACACATTTTGTATGCAGAGCATTAAAAGCAAGATCAACTCAAAGATAGCTATCATTTACCTGTTAGGCAAAGCAACTAATATCAACCCTATATTCAGTTTATTGATAAATCTGTTTTTAAATTTTTGTTTTGTTTTCCCCAAATCAGAAGTATTATTACAAATATTGTATACTATGTATTTGAGATCTGTGGGACAATCATAACAGTACCCATTAAAAGGCAAATTATCAATATATACAGTATTTTAAAAAATGTTTAAGAGGTAAAAGGATTTTAAAGAGGAACATGTCAATTAGGCCATTTACATAAAAGGTTAAATAAGCAAGACTTGTTAGAGGTCCTTCAGCAAATTGTTCTGGTTTCACGAAAAGGACAAAGCAAGCATTCAGCATGCCTTGCTGAGAGACAAACACAGATAACCGCTGTTTTGGCTAGCTGGGAGTAGCTTTACTCTACCTGTTCAGAGTAGGGCTGCTCCCTCTGAAATAAGATGTTTGACAGGTCAATATTAGCAGTGGGTGAACAAATGTTTGGCATTAATACCAAGTTAAAGCAATTTTATAAGACGATTTGCACATCCATATTAATGTTTGTATGTCATCCAAAGTTAGCTATAAGCAGTACCTTTGTGTGGGGAGTGGTTAAATGTAGGATTTTATGATTTCGTCACAGTCATCACACATGCTAGGTGAAGCACTGGTCTGGTCAAATACAATTTGATTGAGGGAATGGGATAGTATGCTAAAGCACAGTGCTTTACATGACTTATTTGGCATTCAAATAATAGTCTGTACACACTTACCTGTTAGGGTGGGACGAAGGCAACATGAACTGGAAGTCAACGGCACATGTCCCATCCTGCAACTGGTGATGCTGGAGGCTATTAAGCTCATATGCAATGTAGCCTCTGCGCACATACACCTGAAATACGTAATTAGAACTACATTTGCAGGGCAAATATTTGGTTAACTTCCTTTTGGAAAATCTAGTGTATTGTGTAAGTGTAAGTGTATTGTTATCACCTCCAATGCAGCCATGCATACAACCCGGTTGGAGTGGTAGAAGAAATTTGGCAAGACATCAAATATTGAGGTCTCAGATAGAATCAGTTTCTGTACAGAATGGAAAACAGATATTTGACACAGTCAGGGACACTTCAGTTTATCTTTTACACAACTACTACTATCAAGGCTAACCTTCAGGTTATCAGGGCAGAACTGGTGTCCGTACATGTCAATAGCCGACAGGAAGATTGACTCCACTTGGTTGTGCCTGAGCTCATAGGATGGTAAATGGGAGGCAATCAAGACCTGTGTAAATGTAAAATGTATACATTTAAAATCAAATGATACAACTTTTTTAACTACATGCATACATACAACTGAATATCACATACACTTCTATATGTTATATGCTTTAATTTAGTAACTCAATTACCATCAGTAACAAAAACAAAGTGTTTTACCTGTCTGGCTCGCAGGGCTACCTTAGCGTTCTCCATCTTGCTGAGCTGTGTGAGCTCATTCAGGATCGCCATCAGTTCATCTGCTAGGGTAGGATCTCTTCCACAAAGTTGGTCCTGCACAAGGTAACGCATTCCCCACTTATCTTAGAGTTCATAAAAGTCAACCTTTAGAAATTAAATGATTTGTTGTGTGTTATATATATAGATAGATAGATATATAGCTATAGACTTGTGTAAGCCTCTCTATGGGGAAGAATGTGAGGCACATGCAGATGCAGCAGGGGCGACATGTTTAGTGATGCTGGTTTCAACCACAAGGGTTTCCAAGTGTTCCAATACATTTGGTTGGAGTCTTACTATGAGCATTGTGACTAAGACATTCTTCTTGAAGGCCTGCGCATGAGAGAAGATATACTCAAGTACAGGAGTCATGTCAGGCTTGTACTTCTCTCTCAGGTTGATAACACACTTGTCATAGTGAGCTGTGAGGAAATGAGTAGGCCTATTGTTAATGTCTGTAATAAATAAATAAATAAATAAATATATATATATATATATATATAGGACACAAGATTAGACTTTCACCTTGCTGAAACTGCATTTCCACTTGCAGGTAGCGTCTCAGTAGATCCAGAACAACAGACTTCATGTAGCCTCGGATTCCACTGCGGTACCTGGAACAGTAAGGCATCCGTCAACACCGTACAGCATTCAGAAATGTTCTGTGTCTTTACTGGACAACAGCTGTGTAAAACAAGACAATAAAGTAACCTCTGCACCAACTGCACAATACTCTGAGTGTTCATGAAGAACAGCTCTCTGTCTGCCTTTCTCTGTAGTGTAGCTGCATGGCCGTCAAGGACATTAGCAATCTGTGATGAAAATAATAATACAGACATAAATAAATAAATACATACAATGCAATCAGCAAACACAGATTGTGTTTGAATTTTAAAAAATGCACTGTAACATTTATCTTGCAGTCTTCTGTCAGTGGTCCTCAAAGTGCTTGTGCAGTGTTTTCACTCACACATTTTCAAGACTTTTGGATTATTCATTTGTATCATTATTTCAAGGCCAATGTTTCAATGTGTGACTGTAACCAAGCCAAAACCTATGAACCACTTATCTTTGGGATGCTTTTTAAGTGTTTACACTAAAGCAGACCGCTGGCCATACGGGGTCTCCAAGAAAGAGCCCTCACCGCTTGGCTGGGGAACTGGCAGAGGACAGAGGTGATGTTGCTAGCGTACTGAGCCATGACTTTACGAATGGACTTCTCCACACCAGGAGGGATTCTTCCCGACACACTAGTCATAATCTCCTGGAGCTCCAACAGAGGCAGGGACGGGTCCCTCAAGGTCTTCATCAGAGTCCCAACCCAATTCTTCAGCTGCAGAGAGAAAGCAAGAGGCGTGGATGACAGTGAGCCCACACAGCAGAGAGCACCTGTTAAGAAACATGCAGAGGGTGTGATGTACTTTGTCGCTGAAGTAGGGTTCAGCAAGGCAGTATCCATCCATGACTTTAAACAGGTTCTCCAGAACCATGTGGAAGATCTGATGAAGCTTCTCCCCCACCATGGGCAGCATCTGCTGGGGTGGCAGTGAGGCTGTATTCAGCTCCACCTGTACGGTAGCAGGTGTCCAAATGGAAAAGCAAAACAATATTATTATTATACAATAGCAGCAGCAGTAAAAAAAACAATGATCATTTTAAAAGTAATGTGCATATTTAAGATAGGATAATAGAGAGAATATACTGTATATTATGTTAAACGTGTTAATTTCCTTCAATACATTTAAAATCACCCCGCGACCCGACTCTGGATAAGCTGGATGAAGATGGATGGATGAACATTTAAAATCAGCCAAAATACAACTAAGTCAGTTGAACTCGACTTGCCGGGTGGATACTACTGGGGTCGTCCAGCTCCATACTGGCCACAACACAGCCAGTCACTAGTACTGCTCCAGGCCTCTTGATAAAGTGGATACAACCACTCTCCTTTACAGTCAGAGTCATCACCATCTTCATTACCTAAGCCCACGACACACACACACACACACACACACACACGCACGCGCACACACACACGCACACGCACACACACACACAACAAGTCATTAAAAGCAATACACACATCAGAGACGTGCATGTTTCACCAACTATCCACAAACATTCACCTCAATCTCTGCATAGACATCTCCTGCAGAGATATGGCTTCCATCGTCCACAATGTACTGCAGTAGTTTACCAGCAGAGGGCGACCTCAGAACTGTGGGATCCTTCTCCTTCTCAAACACACAGGTCTTGTTGCCAACAACGATGCGATAGCTATAACATCCGATGTATTCAGTCAGAATGAGAATGTCACCTCTGTCAATTCTAGACATAACTGTATAGATGGTGTATAACCCTAAAGTCGTACTAGTCCCACTAAAGTGGGTACAAGGGGATATGACCATCCATAAAAGACATGTACTGATAACTAAACTGCTACTTGAATATGCACTTCCGCCACCAGATTAGCATGGCGCTATACGCACATTCTGACATAGCAACAAAAATCCTTCCATCCATCCATCCATCTTCATCCGCTTATCCAGAGTCGGGTCGCGGGGGCAACAGCTCCAGCAGGGGACCCCAAA
>JAODTR010000024.1:1545125-1590716 GCA_025399935.1 Amblyopsis rosae
GGGGACCAACTCCAGATTGATGTCAGTGTCTGGTCAACAGCACTGACTGGAGGGTGAACCTGACATGTTTTTGATTTATACCTGTCCTGCATCACTGGCAGTATTAGTACGTAACTAGCTCATTATCAATGCATTGCATAATTGCATTGCTGTAATGTGTGGACGTGAGAGTGCATAAACCCTCCTCCACACAGGTGCACAGTAACAAAAATGTGTTAAGTTTTGTGTGTTTGCGTGTGTGTGTGTGTACATGGCAAGAATTAATTGAATGTTACAACCTCATCATGCAGTTTAAAAATAATATATATTAGGCATGAATCATGATTTAGGACAGTTATGTAGAATTATGATTGTATTAATATATGACAAGTGGAAGAAGAATGTATTATGTATGACAAGAAGTTATGAATACAACATAACAGTTGGATCAATGAAACGATTGTGAAAGGCTGGTCTAATAAAACTAATTTGTAGTATATTTCTGCTCCTACAATTTACTGTATTTTTCCATGGCATGGCACGTTCTGGAAAGAAAGTGAGGTTATATAGGCTATAATCTTATATGAATTTGTATATGTATTTAAAAACCATTCACCAATGTACCGAAAATGTACCGAACCGTGATTTATGTGCCGAACCGTGACTTCAGTGTACCATTACACCCCTAGCATGCATGCACGCGTGTGAAGAGCGTTGAGAGGATCGTTGCATCTCACCTCGTCAGGGTTCTCGCTGGTGATCCGTGCTGCTATGACGTGCCCTCTTGGACAGGGCACACATTCCGGGGCATCAAAGTTGATGATGTTGTAGCCCCACGGAGTTTCTCCATACAGCAAGCGGATGTCTTTAATCCTATGAAGGGGGATTCCCATTGCAATCTAGCACAGGTAAAACAAGAGGTTGAAATTACCTCAAGTTAATGCTGTGGTGGGACCTGAGTCCTGTGGCGTATTTAATGTCATACTTAAATGTGAGGTAACATAAGTGTTACCTGAAGTTGAGCAGCGGGCAGGTTGACATCGGCGATCATCTCTGTACAGGGGTGCTCCACCTGCAAACGAGGATTCAGCTCCAGGAAATGGAAGCTCCCATCTTCAGAGAAGAGGTACTCCAAAGTCCCTGCACTCACGTAGCCCACCATCTTAGCAAGCCACACTGCATGCTGGTACAGGGAGAGAGGAGGACTGGAGAAAATGGCTATAACTAATTATGTATTAGAGTTTATTAGAGTGTTTCTCAAACCAAAGGTGGGCATCAATTATACAGTATATATACCAAGGTCTAATACATTGCTTAAGTCACCTTTATACCAAACATATTTATTCAGAAATGTTCAACCGTTAACCATTAACACTCTTAACCCTAAGGGTCTTCTGGCTGTTTTTCACTACTGTGGTGTCATGTCTTCTAAAAGTATTTCTGTAATTGCTATCATCAAGTGTGATATGTTTCTGAAATCAACACCCTCTCAGCTACAATTAGGATAATATCGTAAAATATATTTGAGATATCTTTGACCTGTACAGCCACTGTTATGCCGAAGAACACAAGCCATATACCGATCTCTTAGGCGGAATGTCTGGATTATGAGGAAAAAAAAGTCTTCTAGTGTTTACCGTTCTGAAGATGATATCAAATATGCAACTATGGATAATCCGCGCGGCCGCAAATCTCGGGTTTAGAGGATTCAAATAAGTGGTCATAGTTTGTGACACACCTCCTCGCCCTTGCAGTGTGCCTGGGGCTTCAGAGCATATGGAATAGAATACAGTTTGTAGAGCAACTCACTCGTTCCATCTGCTCCAACGTGGAGGATGCTGCTATGGTGGCAGGAGCCTCCTCGATGATCTTCTGATGCCTCCTCTGGATGGAGCAGTCGCGTCCAAACAGGGAGATGGCGTTGCCATACTGGTCAGCCAGGATCTGGACCTCCAGGTGGCGAGCGTGCTGGGCCAGCTGCATGACGAAGATGGGCGAGCCTGGCACCTCGGCCTGAACCTGCTCTCAGAACGCAAGCTAACTGTGAGACGTAGCATGAACACAAACGCAGAGCTCTGAGCCCGATATAGTACAAGAAAAGATAGCACTTTTCAGAGATCCAACATGCACAGTTCCATATAAGATAATAACCACAAAGACACAAAGTTTGGTTCCCCGGGGTCTCAAATTTGAACAAACCTGTCTGAAGAAATTGGGGAAGTCCTCCGCAGCTTCCACCTTCCGGATCCCTTTTCCTCCACTACCCTCAGAGGCTTTGATAATAACAGGATAGCCAATTCTCTCAGCTCCCTTCAAGGAGCAAGTTCAGGAAGTTACCCCCTAATTAACAGTATGTGACCACTGACTACTAAGCATTAGAATGGTAGAATTGTAATGATGCTTACTGCCAAGCCATCGTCTACATCACGGACACATCCCTGTGCGTACACCTCTGGAGGGACACTGATCACCTTGCCGAGTCTTTGGTCCTCCTCTTTCCATTCAATCCTCAGCCCTGAAACACCCACAGACAAAGACATGTTAAGAATTAGAACAATGACACTAGGTTAAGGGAGAGGCATGTGCTCTAGATAGAACCTTTGACCTTTTGAGAAAACGTGCAAATATGTATAGCTAGATAATAATGTACAGTGTATGTACAGACGATATATTTATTTAGGTAACACTGAGATAAAGATGGGAATATTGCATTACCTGATCCGGTCCAGGGCAGGGTGGGAATATCAGCACTCTGGGCTACAATTGACGAAGCCACCTTATCTCCCAGAGCCCACATAGCCTTACTTGATGGCCCTGAGCGGAAAAAATAGATTATCTAACCGAATCATTTAGAGTCAGCACTAATGGAAATAACAGAATTGAATAGAATTATGCTGTTTAAGCAGTGTTGTACCTAAAAATGATATTTCTGCTTTGTTTAACAACTCGGGCAGTTTAGGGTTTTCTGAAGCATGGCCCCAACCGGCCCACACCGCCTGTCAACATTAATGAACAATATTACGGACAGTTGGATCAAGAAGCAAATAACTCAAAGGCCATCTGAATAAACCTGCTAATTTCCCCCCGAAAAGGATGCAACTATAAATGAAGAAGGGAGGGTAAAGTACCTGCACTGGTATTCTTTTGGCAATGTCCACTATAAGTTCTACATTAGCGTAGTTGTTATTGTTGGGCCCACCGGGTACAGGTACATAATGGTCTGCCATTTTGATGTACTCTACAGCAGGAAATACATAGTAAATACATACAATAGCATTTTAATTGTAGTTATAATATAATACATGCAGTGAGTCAATCATGTATTTTAACATGAATACATACAATGAATGTATTTGAGAATGAAACAAAAGTACAACTCATAAATACCTGCGTTAGCTTTCAAGTCTTCAGGGGTGACCATAACTACAAAACGTATGATCCTCTCATTCCGGAACATTTCATAGGACCAACGACGGATAGATCGCATACATTTTACTGCTGCTATACCATTGTTAGCTATCAACACCTGCAGATAGATAACCCAAAAATGATGATCAAAAGGTAAAAAATACATAATCTTAAACAAAGGCAAGATTCTCTTTCATACCTTTTCAACGACATGGTTGCCACCAAAGCGAGTGACAAACTCAGCAGGAGACGCCACCGTGAAGTCCCTCTGTAGATCCATTTTTCTGTGTTCCCTTCCTTTCTTGACCAGGTGAGGGCCAGACATGCTAGGCCTGAAGTGTAAAACTAACTGTTATTCACCTGCTCACAACACACAATGTAACCTAGTATGTCCATCCATGTGGGCTTTAGTAGTCCCAATAGGTAACTATTAACAGGTTTAATAAAACATATACCCAAACAAATAATAAACAATCTCATATAAATATGCTGGGCCATACTAGTTTAATTAATTTAATTTAATTTAATTTAATAGACATTTCTTTTTGGCCCAAGTCACACTACCCCAGAGTGAAAAGGCAATTATATTAGTATTTTAAGGTATTATTTGATAAAAGCTTTAGGTCATTTTATGAAGCGGAGCATCATCCTCAATCATCTGGTAGTAAATTACTATATTTGAAATTGATCAATGGAATCAAGTTGTAGTAACTAATGTTCCTGGGGATATTCAGGACTGTGTTA
The DNA here is from genome assembly GCA_025399935.1 of Amblyopsis rosae. NCBI lineage: Eukaryota > Metazoa > Chordata > Actinopteri > Percopsiformes > Amblyopsidae > Amblyopsis > Amblyopsis rosae. The sequence continues at coordinate 1,549,257 of JAODTR010000024.1, forward strand.
TATTAGGACTATATTATATTATAGAAATAACGTTTAACAGATAAACTCTCTAGTATTAGCTACTAATACCAAAATCACATAATCACAACTGCCTAAATAACAATCTCACAATCACCGCCAACTGCCTAAATAATACCCATTTTGCTAAATACTACAAAGGCATTTGCCGTTTTTGGCCAATAGTCATACTATCACACATCACCATAGAATCTGATACAATGAAACGCTGTATCAGTGAATGCTTTGTTCATCATTCTAAAAAGCATCAAGCAAGCAACAATCTAAATTGCTCTGATGAAAAGCACAGTACTGTGTATACTGAAGTGAGTGAGCTACAATACGACATGAACTTTAGACCTCCTCCTGTAAGGTCTTCTCAGGACGTAGGCTACAGGTTAAACCTCTGGCTTTTTCCAATAACCCTTTCCATGCTTGTGGCCCATGCTTGTAGCCTCATGAGACCATCCTGATCTCACGAGCTTCAGATGCATTTTGCCTTGAGAATCAGTCTGGAAAGCCTAGGAATCGTTTTAAATATATCCGAGTGGCAACTGAACTTTCCAATCAGCGTCGTGTTTATAGATATATGGGCGTGGTTCAGGTGTGCCGACCATAGTGCCAACAGCGAAAACGGCCAGATGGTTCATCCAATCAACTGCCAAGTTTTTCTTTTTAAGTACCGGCCATTCACAAACAGTTTAAATGTATGGCTCCCCAGATGGACTTGTGACAACAATTCCTCTGGCATGTCAGGTTACCATGCTTGTGGCATGTTCTTTTAATTAGTGCCTCCTCCATATGGAGCATACCATTAGCGCAAAAGTTATTAAAACAAAACGTCAGGAAAACATCTGGTCACAAATATAAAAATAATATTTAGAATTAATGTCAAAAGGAATTACATTACACAATTTAACACCAGCATGTTTTCATTGTTGTTTTCAACTGTTTTCATTTCCTCCTTCCTACACAGAAGCAGCAGAGCTATGCAGTTACATAACTACATCTATACTACCGTGCCACAACAAATCTTATCTCATATTAGCAAGGATTGCTCCTAAAACACAGTATTATCAATCATGCTTTGTGTAGGCTATACATTTGACTTGACTAGTACCACATACAAAACAAATGTAGCATGAAAAGCATAACAAATTACAAAGAGCAGCCTACCACACATGCTACTAACCTTTTTAGAAAAGGAAACCTGTTAAGATCTTGATTGCTACCTCCCGCCATTGGTAAGTTAACGTGCACATACTAGGTATGAATTGCACAAAGGGAGCTGGACAAAAACAAGACTTTTACTGAGCCTTCCCCCGAGAAAACTCCTAGTTGCTCCCTCCCCCGACGCATGCATTCACATGCACACACACACACACACACACACACACACACACACACACACACAATCCAGACAAATCTCCTTTGCCCAGACATATGTAAACTGAAGTGAAAACACACAGACATGTTAACACAGACTATCAGTGAATATGCACCCAAGATAAATGACCACACCGCTTAGTTTATACTGTAATCTGGTGTTATAAACTTTAGAACTATTACAATTGAATCGACTGCCATGAAGCTTTTTTCCAGAGAAAACATTAACCAAAGATTGATTGATTTTCTTTTCTTGAGTGTAATGAAATGATCATGCTATATATATTCAGGCTGAGATACCATCAATGAAGGTTTCAAAAGAAGGTTTGCTTAGGAAGAATATCTTACTGGTCTACTCCATGGGAATTCCTATATGCCCAACTTCTGGGCTAAAATATTATAAGACTGTTTAGCCATCAAGACAAGCTAAATGTGTTACAACTTTGTACACAAAGCTAAGCACATCAGACAAGTCACTTAACATCTGTCCGCTCATTATAAGAAACTATAAATCAATAACAACTCTTTAATTAGATGGCTTTGAAAGTGGTTTGTTCCCCAGTCATTTAACTGTGTGGTGATGCATGGGAGCTTTCAAAGTCATCGTCAATAGCACTTGTTCCAATAATAGCGCTGGGCCGTAGGACATGCGACAATGAAAACACACGCCACCATGCTGTAGTCAGTCAGTGACAACAAGTAGTTTGGGTAGACAGGCACATAGCAGTTCTATGACAACAAGGTAAAAGGGTTATTGGACTACCTGACCATAAAAAGCATTAACAACAACACTGCAAAACGAGTAAATGGCGATATAAAAGACACTTTCATGTTCAAATCCACACAGGGCACTGTCAAATGTGGATGCATATCTTTGTCTACACTACATTCTGCATGCATTCCTCATTCAGCCTACTCAAGAGTCAAGATGTCCTTCACTCAGTTGACTTCTGTGACTACTTTAGTGACTACTTACTTCATGCCTGAGTATGTGGTCTGTGACGCTGTTGAGAACGTCTGCTGAGGTGGACAGACTGCAGCGGGAGGTCTGGGGACCAATGGCTCCTCATCTGAGGAGTTATCCTCCGATGCTCCGAGAACAAACTTGAGGCGCTCCCTTGCGCCCAGCCTACAATTGAACCTGGCCGTGGTGGATTTCGAACCCTTCTCAGAATTCTTGTCAGAGAAGGTATACGGGGAGCTGGCAGGACCTGTGGCTAGAGGAGCTTTCTCCTCATTGGCTGTTGAGGTAGCAGGAACCTTTGCTGATAAATGCTTTTCTGAAGGAGAGTTTGCAGCAGGAAGGTTCTCAGAGGCTACATCACAGCCTGGTGGCGATCTCTCTCCTTCTTTAGACATTGCTGTGGTCTGGGTATTAAACCTCCACAACAGCAACAATAGTAATAGGCCTAATCCCCAAACTACTAGAGGAAGCATTCACAGACATGCCATCGAGACTGCAACGAGAACAGAGATACCAGCAAGAAATTCAGTCAGATTAGAAACATCACAGCTATGTTAAAACCTGTAGCTACAGCAGTCTTAAAATTAATAATAATATTAATTGTATAGCAGATTTGTTGTGTTACATACAGTACATACATATACATATATCATGTCTAAACAAAAGTCGGGGTTCCAAATCCTGGGTATTTCTACTTGACTTCAATTTTTAGGTTTAACTTCATAGGCAGCCACACAAACAACCATTCCTAGTTGTAACAGCAGACTGACAGTTTATGACAAGACAGTCATAAACGTCTGTCCCAAATGTTGATCACACAACAAAAATGGACATCCACCCTGTAGTCATGACAGAACCTGGTAGCATTTCCGTTCTGCCAGCTACAAGTAAACAGCTTGCCGCCAGCAGCTGAGTCTACATGTGCCATATGGGACAAAGGTCAGTGTGGGCATAGTGGGAGCAGGCATTTTTTAAATGGAATTACAGAAATATAGGTGATAACATAATAATTTGGACAGGGCACAACACAATTAAGTAAATATAAACAAAACAAAAGCACTGACACACACACTGAAGTGTGTACATTTATTAACACAAACCATTACTGACATATACGGTATATATAGTCTCTTGACCTTCAGCGTGACATATTAAAGAGGAAATCGCAACAGCAAATCTACAACAGCCTCCAAAACATAAAGGCTTACCCCACAATGTTAAAATGTATGTCAACTCAATAGCGTCATTGTTTTCATATATGTTATGAGTGTTCTTGTGGGTCTTATGGAATTGTGTTTAACGTCTAATCTTGTTTCACAAACATCATTAAAAAATATGGAACTACGTTGAGCCTCAAAAGTGGCTATTAGCAGCGCGTGAAATATCAACGAATAATGCATGGTTTGTCTTTGGCTACTCTAGTTATTAACTACAAGACAAAGTAAACAAAACTACACTTCTTGTTTTCATAAATGCTTCCTAAAGTACCAATTCACTCATGCATAAAGACTATTTGTGCAACTGAAAATCCTGTATTTAACTGTATTTTAATTACAGCAGGCTACTAAACTTTACCCAACATTGCATCACGTGTGTTGTGCTTGTGCTTACTTACCAATAACTAGTAGTCCTTGTTGATGCAATATTGGCTAGCTCAATGACAGCGACTTACCGTCGCATACGCATAGACTACAGACATATGTTAAAACGAAACTATTTGTTATAGTGTTTCTATATTGCTATAATTTAATTTACGACAAATAGATTTGCACAATTTGTATTACTTTTCAGCTTGATCGTGCATCTGTAAATATCAAAGCAACCTACCAATAGCACTTCCGCACCGTCCATCTCAAAAGGGGAGGGAGAGCCAAGCCAGACTCCTCCCATAATAGGCGGAGCAGCTGCTACTCTCGCGGCAACAGCAGGAACGCGCCAAAACAAGAATACACACAACTGTTGCTGTCAAATCGTGCTATATTGGATCATTATTTTAGTTAGCTATCAAAGTTAATTTGATTTACCAAGCATTTTAGCTTAAATTAGAACGTGTAGGTCGGTACGTGTGTCATTAACCTGCGGCCCACCATGGTTTGGCAAAACAGTGGAAGATACAAATCTGACCGGGGACAACAAGGTGGAGGAGATCAGAATAACCAACAACAGTAAGTGTATTTGTCCTAGTCTGACAGCACATTTGGTTTCAGTAAGACCAATAAAGCATTATTATTGTCTAATCAAAATATATTATATATTGTTGTAAGTTAAAATATAACAACGACACGACGATGCCGCTACTATGTTCACACACTGTCCATGTTTCGCCTACTGTAGAGATGATGGTTCCTCGCTATCGGCCGTCAAAAGGCTGGAACGCAGTCAGTTCACAGATGAGATGGACACGCGATTTGGTTTTGAACGAATGAAGGAACCTGGAGAAAAAACAGGCTGGCTGATCAACATGCATCCTGTACAACGTCTATTAAGTTTATTGATCCCATAATCTGCAAATATTTCAATTCTGTCTCAAAACTAATTTAACCAATGTAACATTTTCAGACAGAGATCCTGGATGATGATAAAAGGATGATCAGTGCTGTAGATTATTATTTCATCCAAGAAGATGGAAGCCGATTCAAGGTGAGTACAGGCTACCAAAATAAACAAGTGACTGTTTACCATTTTCCACTTCACACCTGATTTTATATGATGCATCACTACAATAAAGTCAAAACATCTCTTCTAGCAAAACACATTTCATTGTTCTAATGTCGTTTTCTATATTTCTATCTTCTTCTGGTTCTTCTTCTGTAGGTGGCCCTCCCATTTAAACCATATTTTTACATAGCCACTAAAAAGGTAAGTCGTTGTCATTTGTTGTCCATTATTAAAATTAAATGTTTATGATTTAAATACTGTTAAACAATGTGTGCAGAACTGTGAGAGAGAAGTCATATCATTCTTGTCCAAGAAGTTCCAAGGAAAGGTAGCAAAACTTGAAGTTGTCGCCAAAGAGGACCTTGACCTGGTACGAAATCAAAACAATACTTTCTATGTTTATACATGTAATGCAATATAACTGATACAAGCATATTGGCATTATTGACATTATGTCTACTATTAATTACTGTCTATTAAAATGAATGAATGAGCTAGAAATTACATTTTTTTCTTTAGCCTAACCATCTGGTTGGACTGAAAAGAAATTACATCAAGCTGTCATTCAACACCCTGGATGACCTAATGAAGGTGAAGCGTGATATCTCTCCAGCTGTACGCAAGAACAGAGAGAGGGAACTATCTAATGACACCTACACTGCAATGTTATCCAGGTACCTCAGGATTCAACATGTGTCACCGTACATGCATTTTCCTATTGCTAAGGCTTTGGTCTGGTCTTCTTATATTTTGTTTAGTATCACCTTTTCTTGATGCCCCTCAGTGCCTTGTCAGGGGGAAACTTGGCAGCAGCCAATGAGGAATGCATGTCAAAGAAAATTACAGACCAGCTGGACAACATAGTGGATATGAGAGAGTATGATGTACCCTACCATATGCGCCTGTCCATTGACCTCAAAATCCACGTGGTAAAGGCTATTGGACATATTTCATAGTTAGTCTGTTTCTTGGTGTTGGTCTTGGTATTTTAGATTGTTTTCTTATCCTCAGGCACACTGGTACAACATTCGCTACAGAGGCGGTGCATACCCGCCAGAGATTGTGCGCAGGGATGATCTTGTGGAGCGACCAGTACGAGGAATTTTTTAATCCATGCTTATTTTTCATCATCCTCCCTTCCTAGGGTCTCATAAATCTGTTCTTCCTTTTCCTTTTAGGACCCAGTTGTTTTGGCTTTTGACATTGAGACCACCAAACTCCCTCTAAAATTCCCAGATGCAGAGACAGATCAGATTATGATGATCTCCTACATGATTGATGGACAGGTGGGTTTATATTGCAATTTTAGTGGTCTATGACTTGTCTGAAGTTTTCATCTATGATATTTTGCCTCTTTTATACAGGGCTACCTAATAACAAACAGAGAGATAGTCTCAGAAGATATTGAGGATTTTGAATTTACCCCCAAACCAGAATATGAAGGACCTTTCACTATTTTCAATGAGGCTGATGAGGTAAGCAAGGAAATATACGTAAAATGTACTATGTTAGTAAATTGCCTGGAGAAAGGTGCCTGCCATGACACTAATATTATGTTGTTGTTGTTGTTACTTTGGCTTTAGGCGGCCCTCATCCAAAGGTGGTTTGATCATGTTCAGGAGACTAAGCCAAACATCTTTGTAACTTACAACGGAGACTTCTTTGACTGGTAAGTTGTTGTGATTGCCTTTATTTAGCAGTATGCATGTCGCTGTTCATCTCTCATTCCCGCCTCACCACGTTTCACATGGCTTTTCTCCCTTTTCAGGCCTTTTGTGGAGACCAGAGCAGCTCAACATGGGTTGGACATGTACAAGGAGATTGGCTTCCAGAAGGACAACCAAGGAGAATACAAGGCTAGTCAGGCCCTTCACATGGACTGCCTAAGGTCTGCATACTCTGGTCCCTGTACAAAAGCAAAACATTTACCGCTTCATGAAAGTGCATATAAAAATCTCCTGGATTTGTCAGGTGGGTAAAGAGAGACAGCTACCTGCCTGTGGGCAGCCATAACCTGAAGGCAGCAGCCAAGGCCAAACTGAGCTATGATCCTGTAGAGCTGGACCCTGAGGAGATGTGTCGTATGGCCACAGAGGAGCCCCAGGTACAATTCAATCTCATTACTCCTTTATTTACCCAGGAGACGACCCATTGAGACACCAGCCCTCATCTTGAATGTTCTCTCATTGGTTCACCTGCATTCCTTTCAGACTTTGGCCACCTACTCTGTGTCAGATGCCGTGGCCACATACTACCTGTATATGAAATACGTTCACCCCTTCATCTTCGCTCTGTGCACCATCATCCCTATGGAACCAGACGAGGTAGGTAACCTGTGGAGCTTCGTAGAGACAATTCTGCCATTCAAGACATGTTTCAGAGGTGCGTTCAGAACTGGCAAATGTTTGTGGCAAATACGTTTGCGTTGCATGACATTTGTAGGTTTTGTGTAAGCATTCCAAAACGATTAGATTTAAACTGTCACCCATTGTCCAGCGTCAATGTGTGATCACCGAGGACTACCTCCTCAAATCGTTTTCATTTGGTTGCAAACGTGTGCGGAAAACTGTTCCAATATGTTCGTGAACATTTGCAAACGTTTGCTGTGTTGGCCAATTTTGAAAGCACCTCAAGTGTTTTTTGGTTGACATGTGGTCTGCCTCTGTTGCCAGGTGCTGCGTAAGGGCTCTGGGACACTGTGCGAGGCTCTTCTCATGGTGCAGGCCTTCCACGCCAACATCGTGTTCCCCAACAAGCAGGAGCAGGTTTTCAACAAGCTAACGGATGACGGCCACGTTCTGGACTCTGAGACCTACGTGGGAGGGCACGTGGAGGCACTGGAATCTGGAGTGTTCCGTAGCGACATCCCCTGCCGTTTCAAAATGGTACAGTCCATAACAGTGTAACTGCCAGTACGATACAAGCCATTGTTTTCAAGTTCAATTAGCATTTATCTATCCACATACAGCGTATACTTTCTCGTGGTTTGAGGTGGCTAGCACACAACACCAAGTATAGCATGCATCATGAGAGTACATTGGATGAGACAGAGCTGGTTTGATGGTCATAGGAACACTGTCTGTAACACTGGTCCGGTGTTTGGCAGAACCCAGCTGCATTTGACTTCCTGCTTCAAAGAGTTGAAAGAACGATACGTCATGCGGTTGAGGAAGAGGAGCATATCCCCCTTGAGCAGGTCACCAACTTTAATGAGGTCGGTTACAATTTCATTAGCAATTCTCCTAAACTGTCGTCATTACAAGTGTCCATATTTACCGGAAGAAAGTTGCATATATGATTGTCTTTTCATTCATATCTTTTGTTCTCAGGTCTGTGACGAAATCAAGAAGAAGCTAATCTCCCTGAAGGAGGTTCCCAACAGGATTGAATGTCCCCTTATTTACCATCTGGACGTTGGGGCCATGTACCCCAACATTATCCTTACCAACCGCCTGCAGGTAAAGGAGCCCCGTATCAGGACAGTTATGAGGAGGGACTATGTGAAATCTGAAGAATAATGCGTTCTCGATTTGCACAGCCTTCTGCTATGGTTGGCGAGGCGACTTGCGCAGCATGTGACTTCAACAAGCCTGGAGCCACCTGCCAGAGGAAGATGGCCTGGCAGTGGAGAGGGGAGATCAGTAGGTCACACACAAACACACACTCTTTGTCCAGTCTTTTGGTATGATGAGTCAAAATGTTTTTGTTAAAGGCAGGGACAGTCTTGTTAGCTTAACTCAAAACAGTATCGCTCCCTGCGCCTCACACGTCAAAATGCATTGTCAAGCAAAGCATAGTACTACGGATTTGTTGATACGAGCGGTGTAAGGGCTGTGTAGAAGTATCAGATTATTTTTCCAACATGCACAGAGAATGGTAAGATAGCAAAATGCAAGGAGATATTTGTTGAATTTGACAAAAAAAAATGTATTGGCTTACATTTATCTTTTTAAGTTAAACTAACACTATATCAATATCTATCATGAACTACTTAGGAGCAGTTAGGTAGTCTAAGTATCTGGCACTAGTGTAAGCTATAGTGCGTGATGTGCTACTTGTGCAGTGCCTGCCAGCCGCAGTGAGTTCCACCGTATTCAGCAACAGCTGGAGTCTGAGAAGTTTCCTCCTCTGTTCCCCAACGGCCCTCCACGAGCTTTCCACAGACTCAACAGGGAAGAGCAGGCCAAGCATGAGAAGAAACGCTTGGCAGGTAAGATGTGTTCAGTAACATGCTTTATGCCTCTCAGATACTGTCAGGCCAGATTGTTCTTGATTTCTTAAGCTTATAGTTGTATCCTTTTGTTCAAGGGAATTATGTGTCACAGTGTAATACAATGAGTTGGATCAGAAGCACAACACTAGTCAGGTTTAGAATTCTTTACCTTGGACTAGACATATGCTACGGTACACTGTACTGATATGTTTTAGTCACAAGGGGGCGACAGTGTCAAATGTATCACACGCAGTTCTTTTACATCACTTCACTTTACACAGGGAAGTGAAGTGAAGTTGAGAAAGTATGTGGTTTCCCATGCATTCTGAGGGCCTTGTATGCTTGTGAGATGCTGTGGGTTTTAGCTTGTGATGGCTGGTTTGATTTGTCTCAGACTACTGTAAAAAAGCCTATAAGAAGGTGCACATGACTAGGCTGGAGGAGAGAGTCACCACAGTCTGTCAGAGGGAGAACTCCTTCTATGTTGACACTGTGAGATCGTTCAGAGATCGGCGTTATGAATTTAAAGGTCTACACAAGGTAACATACTATAATTGAATGGGAAAACCCAGTGGTTTAGTGTATTGACATATCAGTGGTCAAGCCAGGAAACCCCATGAGTATGCATCAAAAAGAAAATATTATCTTCTTGTTGCCTCCTCACTGCAGGTGTGGAAGAAGAAACTCTCAGCGGCGCAAGACAGCGGAGATGCTGCCGAGGGCAAGCGCTGCAAAAATATGGAAATTCTGTACGATTCTCTTCAGCTGGCTCACAAATGCATTCTCAACTCTTTCTACGGCTATGTGATGAGGAAAGGGTAGGGGTCACCTTTTAAATCATTGCATACCAATTTTCTCTTACCTGAATGTCTTATAGTTTTCCCTCTGACACTAAATTTGTTTTCAGCAACATTTTGCTTTGAGGCCAAAGTTATATTCCGAGTTGGGTCTTTGTCTCTCACCAGAGCACGCTGGTACTCCATGGAGATGGCTGGTATTGTGTGTTTTACTGGAGCCAACATCATTACCCAGGCCAGAGAACTCATTGAACAAATAGGGTGAGTGCTCCAGGACATAATGCTTAACCATGTTTTCAGCTGCGCAGCCAGCCTGATTTAGAATAGCTCATAGTTGCCACAAGCAACATTAGCACCACATCCAACACCAGGACAGTGCAGCTTAGTCTGGTGATCTCTAGACTCAATGATTCTAGCGTCACTCCAAACAAACCTGTGTTTGTAAGCGTACTTTGACAAACACTGATTAAACATTACATTAAATTAAAGGTGTATACGTTGTAGTTATGTAGAACATAAACTATATGCAGTAAGCTATTTTGAATATTCATCATTTGTATGGTATCCTGACTGCTATCATTTCTGCTTATTACATTTACCACCTTGCTGTGACACAGCCGTCCCCTGGAGTTGGACACTGACGGTATTTGGTGTGTCCTGCCCAACACCTTCCCTGAGAACTTTGTGGTGAAGACCAGCAATGAGAAGAAGTCCAAGGTGACCATCTCCTACCCAGGGGCCATGCTGAACATCTTGGTGAAGGAGGGCTTCACCAACGACCAGTACCAGGAGCTGATAGACCCTGCCTCCCTCACCTACCAGACCAGGTCTGAGAACAGCATCTTCTTTGAGGTGGACGGACCCTACCTGGCCATGATCCTGCCCGCATCCAAGGAGGAGGGCAAGAAGCTGAAGAAGAGGTATGAGAGCTCTATGGAAACCATTGCAGTCAAAGTACTAGCATACTCTTATCAGATAGGAATGCTCTTTTATGTCTTTCAGCAGGTTGACTGTTGCCACTGAGATGAGAATAACAGGCTGCTAGTGACCAATATTCTTTCATTTGCAGGTATGCTGTGTTTAATGAGGACGGTTCCTTGGCTGAGCTGAAGGGCTTTGAGGTGAAGAGGAGAGGAGAGCTTCAGCTCATTAAGATCTTCCAGTCCTCAGTGTTTGAGGGCTTTCTCAAAGGCACCACCCTCGAGGAGGTCTATGCATCTGTGGCCAAAGTGGCCGACTACTGGCTGGATGTGCTCTACAGCAAGGTAACTCCAAAGTAATTAAAGAGGCTTTAATTACATCACATCGGCTTACTGGTGTTTAGTTTGTGTATATATGGATACTGAAAAGAAAATGTATATTCACCATCATAACATTTATTTTGTTCTTTATTTGATCAGGGACTGTTGTTCACAATGAATACATTGCAATAGTTTCAGTACTGTAGTCCTTGTGTAGAATGCAGCATACTGCAATGCAGGAGGCTATATGTACAGTATGACCTCTCTGTTTGTCCAGGCTGCCAACATGCCGGACGCGGAGCTGTTTGAGTTGATCTCGGAGAACCGCTCAATGTCCAGAAGGTTGGAGGACTACGGTGAGCAGAAGTCCACCTCCATCAGCACAGCCAAGAGACTGGCTGAGTTCCTGGGAGACCAGATGGTGAAGGATGCTGGCCTGAGCTGTCGTTATGTCATCTCTCGCAAGCCCGAAGGATTCCCTGTTACAGAGAGGTAGGGGAACAACTCTGAAGATCAGTCAAATGTTTCCAGCATAGTCGTTGTACTGTACTGTATACAACACACTCTTGGTTTGAAACTCAGAGTTTGGCTGTGTGGCTGAGCTCTAACAGTCTCATGCTATTACCGCTCTCCCTAAAAGGGGACACGTGTGTGTGTGTGTGTGTGTGTGTGTGTGTGTTGGTGAATTGAGCTGGTGAGAGTTATTGGAATGTGGGGATGCTCTAATGCAGTTGAGGAGTGTACCTTATATAGTTTAAACCTTTTATTGAGCAAGGCAATTCACCCAGTAAACCCATTATCAGCTTGACACACCTCTACTCTCCAGTTTGGCTGTTAGTGCTACTAATCTTGTAGCGAGGAAGAGAAGTGGGTTGAACGTGACTGACTTTTATTTCTGTCTGCAGGGCCATTCCTCTGGCCATCTTCCAGGCTGAGCCCAGTGTTAAGAAGCATTTCCTTCGCAAGTGGTTGAAGATGCCCAGCCTCCATGAGTTGGACATCCGCACTGTAAGTATAGAAAGAGACATGAAGTGCATTCAAATTTGGCGAACTGAGGCAAATGCGTTTTTCTAACTTGAAAATGTGAATGTTTTGTGTAAACCTTCCAAATTGTTGATTTGATTTAATATGATTGTTCTATTTAATTTCTACTGACGGCCAGAGGCACCTGGATGTCAATCGCACGCATGTGCAGGTAGAGTGTTTGTATCAACAAGATCACCGGTGACCTGTTCCGTCCATTTCAATATGTTTGAGAACATTCACCTTTGTTTGCCAATTTCTACACAGCTACTGAATGGTACGCACAAGCATTTGTTTGCAGAATAACATGATTAAAGTGCCTTTAATCCTACCTTACCAGATCCTTGACTGGAACTACTACATTGAGAGATTGGGGAGTGCCATCCAGAAAATCATTACCATCCCAGCAGCTCTGCAGCAGGTAAGTCGAGTCCGGTTTATTTATATAGCTCTTAATCACAGATATAAATGACACCCCATTCAACATCCAATTGAAACTCTGTACAGTAGCATTATAAGGTAGGATAGCTATAATAATGACATTATTCAAATTCAAGGTGAAGAACCCAGTGCCCAGAGTGAGACATCCTGACTGGCTGCATAAGAAACTCCTGGAGAAGAATGACATCTATAAGCAGAAGAAAATCAGCGAGCTGTTCTCTAGTGAGGGGAAGAGACAGGTGGGTACTTCTGTACTTCTCGGTGTATGGACATCTACCCACACACGTCTTGATGAGAGTTGCTCTACTATACCAGACAGTCCATTTGCGTCTGGTATTACACGTCTACTTTTAACTAGTGTTCAAATATACAATTCTCATCATTTATTTTTTTGCATAGCATTGCTTTGGTTAGAATCTCTGAGCCACCACACCTCAGTGCATTCCTCTCTACTCCTCCCACTACATCGCTCATATACAATAGGCTTACATCTTCTGTACCGCTCTATGTACCTTAACTGTACGTGCACTATTGTGTTCTAAAACATAAACGGTGACCTGGAGGAAATGTGTCCCTGCGTACTACTGAATGTACCTCTTTAAAGGCATAGTCAGTGATAAAGATATAGACCCATTTACTGTTCAAATATCAACAAGCTTTCTCCCTAATGACGTGACTATGCCTGTAACACTGCCTCCAGAATGACTTGACTACACCTGTAACACTGCACGGAGCCTTCCTGAACCGCCCTCTCTGTCTCAGGTGGCCCACCAGCCTCTGCAGCCTGGCCAGGCGGTGGACATGGAGGACTTTGGGATGCCTCCCAAGCCCCTGCAGCCGGCCATCTTGATAAGTAGCAAGCGTAAGAGGACTTCTCAGGGCGAGGACAGCCAGGTGGAGTCTCAGGACATGGAGCTCACCCAGTCCTGGAGAGAGATCCTGGGAGCGCCGCCCCCTATGGGAACCACACGGGTAGGGCATTGGGGATGGTGCTTCTTCTGCCACTGTAGTAACACTACATGCACTGTGGTCTGAGACACTGTAGTATCACTACATGCACTGTGGTCTGAGACACTGTATTAACACTACATGCACTGTGGTCTGAGACACTGTAGTATCACTACATGCACTGTGGTCTGAGACACTGTAGTAACACTTAATGCACTATGGTCTGAGACACTAGTAACACTACATGCACTGTGGTCTGAGACACTGTAGTAAACCTAAATGCACTGTGGTCTGCTGAGACACTGTATTAACACTAAATGCACTGTGGTCTGCTGAGACACTAGTAACACTAAATGCACTGTGGTCTGAGACACTGCTAGTTAATGTCAGTTTTATAATGTATCTCTATTTACATTACAATGTTTTCACTTAAGTGCTCCTTTAATTCCATGACCTAATACAAATTATACCTCTAGTGTTGACTGTTAAGACGTGTGTGTGTGTGTGTGTGTGTGTGTGCGTACGCGTGTATAGGAGGAGCGATTGGTGTGGTTGCGCTACCATAAGAAGAAGTGGGAGCTGCAACTGCGACAGAGGAAGGAGAGGAAGAAGAGGAGGAGGCTGCTGGATGGGGAGGCCCAGCCTGTAGGCGGAGGGCTGATCCGGGACGGCCCCACCACCGGCCTGGGCAGCTTTCTCCGCAGGACAGCCCGCACCATCCTGGACATGCCCTGGCAGATCGTACAGGTTTTTACTGACAGCACGGTCTCTTAATGTTGTTTCACAGCTGTATTTGTCCAAATGTAGCTATAGACAGACTTTTACAGCCTTTTATATTATTAGCCTGGCTATTGAACCGCCCCTGTCTTGCTATCGTGGCTGTACAAGCCAGGTTATGACAACCCTGTTACAGAATATGGTTCTATTTAATTTCTACTGACCGCCAGAGGCACCTGTTGAACACCTGGATGTCAATCGCACGCATGTGCAGGTCGAGTGTTTGTATCAACAAGGTCACCTGTGACCTGGATGACCTGTGCCCTCTGCCCCGGTACTAAAGGCACGTTAACCCGGGAAGTGACCTCTTGGCAATGTTCTTGCAAGGAGTCCGAGTGACTGCCAAGCTCTGGCGGTCATCCGAAATTCATAGAACATAAACATCGATTTAGTACTGGTAAAAATAGTAACATAAATATGCACAACATAGTGTATCAAGCGTTCTGTCCCTCTCCCAGATTGCTGAGACGAGCCACCCTGGTCTGTATAAGCTGTGGGCTGTGATCGGCAACGACCTGCACTGCATGAAGCTCAACATACCACGGGTGTTCTACGTCAACCAGAAGGTCCCCAAGCAGGAAGAGGGAGCCACGTACAGAAAGGTGCGCCAAGCTAGACAGCGATACGGTACATTCCCAGGTGCCAACGCTACACTGTATATTTGTGTACATTGTTGTTGTGTGGTCTTCAGGTGAACCGGTTGCTGCCTCGCTCCAATGCAGTGTACTTCCTGTACGAGTACTCTGTACCAGAGGACATGTACCAGAAACACATCAATGAGATCAATGCTGACCTCTCCGCCCCAGATATCGAGGGCGTCTATGAAACACAGGTACTCTAGATGTAGATCAGTAGATATGGTGCTATTGTGTTTGACAGTAATGGGACATTTATTTCATTATTATTAAAGTTGTAAAATTATTGTAGTAATTGTGTGACTGCAATTACCCTTGAAACTTGGTTGAAGCTAGAGTTAAAACTGAGAGCATGTGCTCTTCCTACTGTATACCTAGTAGCTTGCATTCCCCTCTCCTCCTCCTCCTCCTCCTCCTCCTCCTCCTCCTCCTCCTCCTCCTCCTCCAGCAGCACTCACAGGCTCATAGGTTCTCTTCTCCTCACAGGGCCATTCAAGGGCCTATTTACGCGCTGATGAATTAGCTTCTCGCCCCCATTACCATGTGTGTGTATGAGCCACGGCCAGTACATGACGCCAAGCTGATCTGCTGTGCCCTTCAGGTGCCCTTGCTGTTCCGAGCGCTGGTGCAGTTGGGCTGCATGTGCACGGTCAATAAGCAGGTAGTGAGGGCCCTGGCTGGCAGGGAGGCAGACACCTTTGACCTGGAGAATCTGGACATGAGGTCACTGGCCCAGTTCAGCTACCTGGACCCAGGTACAGCCTGACGGACACGCAGCGTTATTTGTCTGATGTTTATGTTGATGAGCTTACCGGTACGGACATGCACTCAACTATATGTCTCTCTGTTAGCACACTGCGCTCAAACAAACTGGCCAATGATATGGTGGCATGTGTTTTCTGTCTCCCCTGCCTTTTCTCTCCTACTCTGCCCGTTCTTTACACTTCTGCGTTTAAAGCTGTGTGCATTTTTTTTAAACGTCCAAACCGTAATGGATTGTGCTTCCCTCTCAGGGAGTGTTCGCCACATCTACCTGTATCACCACACCCAGGGCCACAAGGCTCTGTTTGGCCTCTTCATACCATCACAGCGGAAGGCTAGCGTCTTCGCCCTGGACACGGTAACAACATTTCAGCTATACCCAAACCTCCTCAATCACCTTTCAGCTAATCGGCTAGCTAGCCGCTCTAGTTTGGTACGGACACCAGGTCATGAACCCCATTCCTGTTGGAGGACCTCCCTATCGCTATCCTTAGCCCGCTGCCTAAATCTCCAGGCTGCAACACACACATCCTGACCGTTTCCATTATATTATAAGGTCCGAAGCAACCAGATGCCCAACCTGAGCACCCTGTACGGAGCTGAACGCACCGCCCTGTTGGAGAAGACCACAGAGGACCTGCTGCCTCCTGAGAAGCACAACTTCGAGGTCCGTGCCGAAAACGATATCAAGGCAATCTACCGTGCGCTGCAGCGCATACTGCTGAACTACAAGGTGATTGATCTATGTGGATCACATTCACATGATTTCCAGGCATGCACGGCCACTGCCCAGTGCAACCACCGCTCCCTGCATCTTCTACTGCTTGGGAAAGTTTCACCAGAGTCGTTTAGTAGTTCCCAAGGCAATAATGTGACCAACACTTCGGCAGTATATAGAATGAACATGTTCCAAATTCCTAGACTTGACTAATCGAACTCAGATGAATCGATCGCCTGTTTTACCAATCACTCTCTGCGCCTGTCTTCAGGAAGAGCGCCGTGGACCCACGCTGATCGCGGTGCAGTCTAACTGGGAAGTGCGACGGCTGGCGTCTGGGATGCCAGTACTTGAGGAGTTCCCGGTGGTTCCGGTACACGTGGTAGACGAGATCAACTACAGCGTGCTGGACTGGCAACGCCACGGTGCCCGACGCATGATTCGCCACTACCTCAACCTGGACAGCTGCCTGTCACAAGCGTTTGACATGGCCAGGTGGGGACTGCTGCTGGTCTCATGGGTGCCGACACCTAGCCTCTGGGGCTAGTGTCTACTAGCCTCAGAGGCTAGTGGTTTTACACTGCTTTTCACATGCCATATTTATATTTGCATAACGTTAAACCGTGGTGCTAAAAGAAAATGTTATGAGAGAACAGCTGAAAATGTGCTGTTTTGGCTAACTGGATCTATTATCTAAACTAAACGATCAGAGGGAATTTAAAGACCAGGTACATACTGACTATTCTACTGGATTGTAAATTGGAGATACTTTACACTTTAGTTTTTGTGTTTGTTTGTTTACATCAAGTATGTATTACTTATTGTGTAATACTAGTTGCTGCCCCACTCAGCACCCTTTTTTGGATGGACTCCTCCTTTTGTGGTCTCTTAGCACATTGTCTTGAATTGTTTTGTATTTAGTTTTCTCCCCCAAGGGATATTTAGGGTTTGCTTTCCTTGCCTGGTGGATACAGGGGTGTGGTTCCGCCCATTTGCAGCCCTACGAGACTGTAGCTACTACCAACAATGTCTACCTTTTATGAATGCCTACAATTAAAGGTGTACAAAACACCAGAACACGCCTATAAATTGTATTGAAGGAACACTGTACTTTTAGTCACCATTGATTCACTTCCATGCTTTGTTTGTGACCTGGCATTCATACCTTGTATACAGAACTCTTGAGACGGCATGTTTGCTGTGGTTTCTCAGGTACTACCACTTGCCAGTCGGGAACCTTCCTCAGGATGTGTCCATCTTCGGCTCAGACCTGTTCCTCGCCAGACACCTGCGGAAGCACAACCACCTGCTGTGGCTGTCCCCCACCGCCAGGCCTGACCTGGGGGGCAAGGAGGCCGACGACAGCCGCCTGGTCATGGAAAGCGACGACCGGGCCTCTGTGGAGATCAACGCGCAGGGCTGCTTCTCCACAGGTACACAGCTGGTGTCGATGGTGTGTGCGTGTGTGCGTGCGTGTGCTTAAATGAATGGCCTTGCTGGTGCAGCGTGCGTGGAGCTGGACCTACAGAGCTTGGCGGTCAACACCATTCTGCAGTCGCAGCATGTGAACGATATGGAGGGAGGAGCCAGTCTGGGCGTCAGCTTTGACGTGATCCAGCAGGCCTCGCTGGAGGACATGATGTCCGGGAACCAGGGAGCGAATGCTCTCGCCAGCTATGATGAGACTGCACTTTGCTCCAACACCTTCAGGTACAGGATCATTGCGATCAGTTGGGACCAATTGGAATCCTTCTAGTCTGCTGCATGTCGTGTTTGTGGTTTCTGGCCTGACGTTCTCCTTTTCTTCTGGCTGAGGGACAACATGTTGGTTATAGGCCTGATGTCAGACATTCAAATAACTGTAAACTGAGGTGTCTTGTACAAAAGTGTATTAGCAGTGGTGTGCAGACATCCCTCCAACAACGGTTCTCACTGAAAAACGGTGCAGTGATGAGACGAAATCAGTCCGGTTTAATGATTATTACGAAGTCGTGAAAGTGTCCATCACATTTCAGTCTCAAATGGGAGATCAAATGACATTTCTATTGTAAATGACAGACATGTACTGTATGTATGTATACAAGGTCTGGTTGTCTGTCTGTGCATGCATGCAGGATCCTGAAGAGCATGGTGGTGGGGTGGGTCCGGGAGATCACGCAGTACCACAACGTGTACGCAGACAACCAGGTCATGCACTTCTACCGCTGGCTTCGCTCGCCCAGCTCTCTGCTGTACGACCCCGCGCTGCACCGCACGCTACACAACATGATGAAGAAAGTGTTCCTGCAGTATGTACAGCTGCCTCCAGCACACGCCCACCCTAACAGAGCATTCGGTGTCCGTGGGAAAGGAGCTGGGTTTTTGCTAATTGATTTGTCCTCAGGTTGATCGCAGAGTTCAAGCGTCTTGGCTCCACTGTGGTCTATGGGAACTTCAACAGGATCATCCTGTGCACTAAGAAGCGGCGAATAGACGACGCCATTGGCTATGTGGAATACATCACCAACAGGTTGGAATGTCACATACATTTATAGTGCAACGCGTTTTGAATTGTAACTAAGTAGCACTCACTGAAACTGTAGATTTGGGAATAATGGACTAGAACGATCGAAAATGTCAATCTGAAACAGATTATCAGCATCTTCTGTTTCTACATCTAGCATACATTCCCGTGAAATCTTTCACTCCCTGTCCATCTCCTTCTCCCGCTGCTGGGAGTTCTTGCTGTGGATGGACCCGGTCAACTATGGAGGAGTGAAGGGGAAGCTCCCCTCTAGCGTCCTTTACGGAGAGGTAACACCGCTCCATCCCGTTGCAGCATTGCTGTGTGGCTGGACCTGGAGATAACGTCCCCCTTCCTTCCTCAGAGTGAAGTAAAGCAGAACAAGGCAAAAGGCGGGGAGGAAGAAGGCAGCGAGGATGAGGAAGAAGATGATGGCGGTGAACCAGATGGGGAAGAGGCGGAGGCAGATGAGGTGGAGGAGCTGATCGAGAGCAACTGGAACATCATGCAGTATCTTCCCCAGACGGCCTCCTGTCAGAAGTACTTCCTCGTCATCATCTCAGGTTAATGTTGTCCCCACAACAATATTGTCAGTGAAACTATGGTGCTGCTGATTGGGCCTTTAATGATGTATCTACACCAACATTAAAGGCAGGGTTAAAACTTGCAAAACAAAACTCCCTCAGAAGCTCCGCCCCACACATTGAAACACATTGGGAGGCCAGGGGCATTGTTGTTGTGAGTGGTGTTTGCCACTTTATGTTCCTATTTACGGAGCCAGGGCTGTGTAGAAGTACTGGACTATTTTTTTCAACTGTAACCTAGCGAAATGCGAGGAGATATTTGGTGATCTTGACAAAAAGTGCATTAGCTTACAATTAGCCTGCAATAGCTGACTATACCTTTTTCAATTAGCCCTGAGTCAACCATGCTTATGATTTGGTGTTGATCTGGACCTCAATAAGGAGGAAACATGAATTATTCACTCTTGGTGGAGATCCTGGTCCTACTCTAGTTTTAAAACTGCAGTACATCACATGCTCCACCTCCAACGTGTGGTGTTCCACCTCTCCTTTCCAGCCTACATTGCAGCTGTTTACCACAGCATGAAGGAGGAGCTGAGGCGCAATGCTCCTGGAGCCACGCCCATCAAGCGGCGAGGGGGCAGCCAGGCTTCCCAGCAGGCAACGGGAGACCTCAGTGCACTTCCTGGTAAGATGCTGTCACACTTACTAAAGTATAGTGAATTATTAGGTGTATTGGGCAGCCTTTAACCAATCAGCGTCGCTAAAACAGTTTTGCTCTACGGTAGCATTACCACCATTTCTACAGCACAACACACGCTTGACTTCAGCGTCGTCAGTCACATTCTGATTGGTCCGCCAGCAGGGTGGCTTTGAAAATGCTAACGCGAACAGGGTTTCCAGACTAGAAACGGTATCTGAGAGCAATAGTCGGGTGAAGCCAAGCAAAAATACCTCCACCTTCTTTTCCACTTCTTTTGTGGAAGTTGTTGAGAGATGTCATATTTCTCACACATTACACATATCCTTACTACTAATACTAATGAATAAATCAGTTAATTTCAGACAAGAATGTTGGAAGAAAATATTTATAGAAAGTACTCCCATGATCCCTGCAGAGAATATAGCCTGTAGAGCAGGGCTATTCAACTCCGGTCTGAGGGCTACACCACGTGTTTTAGATCTCCCTGCTCCAACACACCTGATTCAAATCAATGGGTCGTTATAAGGCTTCTAACAACCTTGAATCAGGCGTGTTAGAGCAGGGAGAGGTCTAAAACATGCAGGGTGCCCTGCTGTAGAGTGTACATAGGGGTCATAGGTTACAATGTTTGAGAGCTGTCTTGGATGATATTGACGTTACGTCCGCCTCCACAGGAATGATCACATTTTCTCAGGAGTACGTCTCCAATGAGCTCACTCAGAACTTCTTCACCATCACTCAGAAGATCCAGAAGAAGGTGACGGGCACAAGGAGCGTGACTCTGCCGTCCGAGCTGTTTCCTGTTCTTCCCGGTTCCCACCTGCCCCTCAACAACCCAGCGCTGGAGTTTGTCAAATATGTCTGCCAGGTACATCATCCACAGAGGGAAGCATGTCGCTCAGTTGCACTCTGGTTTTGCACCTCTGGTATGCCGTGATCTCCATCTTTTCTTTTGTTGTGCGTGCGCTTATCTCCTCTTCAGGTCCTTTCTTTGGATGCCAATATAGTGAACCAGGTGAACAAGCTGAAGAGAGACCTGCTGCGTCTGGTGGATGTTGGGGAGTTCTCAGACGATGCCCAGTTCCATGACCCCTGTCACTCCTACGTCCTGCCAGAGGTCATCTGCCACCACTGCAACTTCTGCCGTGACCTTGACCTCTGCAAGGACCCCTCCATGGCCCAGGTTGGCGCCCAGAGATCTTTCTGACAAAGTGCTGTCCCTCTAGTTGTATTATAGTTATAGTATATAGTTGCATAGATACCGGTCAGCATACATTGCACGTAACTTTGAATGTGTGCGCTTAAGGGCAGTGTTACTTTTACCGTTTACCAAAGCACACAAATCAGAGCAGGCTTTCATCTTAGTGCTTTGGGAGACCAGGGTTTGAATGAGGGCCCTGGTCATTTCCCAAATTCTCCCAGATATATCTCTCCCAATCACGTGCTGTCTCTCTATACTGTCCTCTCTAATAAAATAAAAAGACAGTTTATAAAAGAATATAAAAAATAAATACATAATAAATAAATACATAAGAATTTGTAGTTTAATTCTCTAATTACGATGAACCCAATTAAAAGCATGGTTCAGCCTTAATCCGTTATGTCAAGGCAGTTAAAATAAATATGATGCATGTCATGCACCCACACGTCTTTTCCGTCAGATTGCTCTTATTGAGGTTATAGATTCTGTAATTGTGAAATTGTGAATTAACTTTGATTTCTTTTCATTGTCCCCAGGACGGCTCTGTCTTACCTTTGTGGTACTGTTCCAACTGCCAGGCCCAGTATGAGACTGAGACTATTGAGATGGCTCTGGTGGATGCCCTGCAGAAGAAACTAATGAGCTACACATTACAGGACCTTGTGAGTTTAAAACGTGCTGCTTACTGCCATCACTCAATAACTTAAATCTAATCTAAATCTCACCTAGTGTTGAAAGAGATATATTTTGCCATTCAGAATGCTTGCTTAAAACCACGTATTGCAGCCTTTATGTTTTTGAAACGAACTCATCTGTCTGCCATTGTAGGTGTGCACGAAGTGTAAAGGGGTGAAAGAAGCAAACATGCCGCTATACTGCAATTGTGCTGGGGATTTTGACCTTACTTTTCCAGGAAAGGTTTGTGTTCCTCAGTACTATGGCTGGTGCAACTGTATATGTGTATTAATGTCAACGTAATGTACAGTAGTCCATGAAAAGGTAAATTACTACATTGCCTGTTTTATTTATTTATTTATTTTAAACACCTATGGATACTATTTTGTGGGTCTAAGTTTTTTCTTTTGATACTTGACGACACTGCATTATTTGAACTCGAGTCTACCTGAAATCTAATTGTGAAATAATACATTAACATTCATGATAATGATGAATTATGCGGAACAAAGTAAGAATACTGAACTTGTTTTTTCGTTGTTTTTATTTTTCGCTACATCTGACATCTGACCGGACAATAGTTATTATCAGTATGTTGTGCAATAGTTAGGAACAGATGCTACATTCTACTTTGTTTCACCCCTTTAGAGCCTTTCAGAGCAAATAAAAGTGTTCCGGAACATAGCGTGTCACTACAACATGAGCTTCCTGGAGGAGACCATTGACTGGCTGCTAGCCATGAGTCCACATCTCAACTAAACCATCTGGACTGTAGCTAACAAACTGCCCAAGCATTCTGACTTGTTGAAAGTGCCCAAGAAACTGTACCACAAGAAGGTTTCTGTTGAAGTTGGACCTCTCATTATAATCAGTGGTTTTAATGAGATTTGTATAACTAGGACACTTACAGTACCGTACCTACATTAACTTGTTTGGAACGTAACTGAAAATTATGTGCTGTACATACTTTAATTTTACTATTGTATTCTGTATATTGTTATTGCTATGGATTTTGTATTAATAAATATTTTTTGAAAACTTTTTAAAATCCACATAACTTGTCCTACTTCTGAATGTTTTTAGACCTAACAAGAAGGTTACTGCATGCATGTTAATCCAGCCAGTGATTCTTCAGATAGCTGTTATGTTGGTAATATGTGAGTGCTCTGGACTGGAGGTTAGATGCCATGTGTTTGCATGTGTTGGCCACAACTACATTTGTTCTATAATACCATTGTGACACAACCACAATACGAGTAAGGTTCAGTCACACAGCTCACTGGGCACAGTTTATTTGTTGTTTTACAGGAGTTATAGATCATATTTAATACAGTTCTGCCATAAGAGGCTTTAGCGCTTCACCTTCCTGTGTTCCAGACCCCTTTCTTCATAGGGAAACAGACAATTACACACAACTGTTTCAAATCCCATGAAGCACACCGCTCCACTCCCTCAGATGGCTAAATCACAGCCATAAAAACTGCTTTGACAGTTGCTTCCATATTTGTAGCTATTTATATAACACATAGCCCTAACCCTACTTTAGACAGCAATATCCTATAAGCAAAAAGGTTTTCCATACAGTGGCAGATCAAGGCAACAAAGTATGGAGGACAAGTTATTCGGTAAAGGGCAATTCATGCTCACCTGCCCCTGACTGACAAAGGCCCTAATACTATATGCTCTCATTACCTGCAGTACTTTAATGAGCAAAACCGTTGTGGAGGATATGGCATAAAATGTAAATGCAGGTATTTGATTCATTACCGAATATTTTCCATTTAGGTATGAATCCTGTTTCTCTGGGTCATGACTAAAAATGATCTCCAGTCTCTATTTCACCTCCATTGCATCTCATAGATAGTCCCATAGATGCCTCACTTTGGTTTGAGACTAATTGCCTTTCAGACCCTGTGCTGAGTCACACTAGATTAAGCACCATGTTTCTATCTGCCATGAGGCTTTTTTACAGGAATGGAACCACTGAAATCCAACTTTATTTACAGTTTGCATTTCTCTTTGTATCATTTTTCTTCTTTTCAAATTAGTTTTGAATTATTGTGCTTTACAGTTTCACAGTGAAATGTAATGTAACAAAAATAACTACCATAAACACAGTATTTCAGTACAATATCTATTAATCTAATGATGCATTACATTTCAGTCCTGAGTCCAACTCGCCAATAACATTTGTATTATTCTCACAGGAGTCTAGATGGATTCACACTTTCCCACAATCTTGTTAGAGAAGCCATTTTGTGGGAAATGCCAGTGTTATTTAATTATTGCTGTTAAGTCTTTCTCCCCCCTTAGACTTGCTTTTTTCTTCTTCCTGTATATTGCATTATCTCAAACAAAATAGGATTTTTCACTGAAGGATCTTTATTGACACTGCATAAGCATGTATGGCTGGTAAGGAGATGTCTGTAGATACAATTTTTGTTTTTCATTTGTATTTACTGAAGATGTATTTACCTAAGTTTGAGCCTTGAACGCTTCCATGACCTCCCGCCCACCCCCTTAACCACCACCACCACCACCACCCACAGTCTCAGCTCCATTCACTTTTTGTTTGCACAACTTGCTTGAAAATGCAGGGAACTGGTAATGAAATGTAGTTTTTGATTGGAATTATAACATAACCAAGACGTGTACATTTAATGCCCCCTCAATCTACAGTGGTTGAGGTCTTTATATTGAAATAATTTTAAGTTGTGTAGCCTACAATACAAACAAAAACTGATGTTTAATGCTTCACAGAAAGATTCTATTTTCACTGTCTACAGTGCATCCATGGGCGCTATGGCACCCAGAGAATGGCATGGCGGGTCTGTATAGACACCTGAGAAACCACTAGTGTTCAACTACTTTTAAAGCTTATATAGTTGGCCTGAGATAACTGCATGAAGTGGGGATGGAAATATCAGAGTGCCACCCCTTCTGATAGGTCTGAATGGTTTGAACCGTAGATGTCAAGGGGGAACTCTGTTGAAATAGTCTGAACGGGCACTTTACTGACCTGTGAAGAGCAAAGTAGAAATTATATTATTAGGGTGTTACTGAATGGAATAATAAAGGTAAAACATGTGAAACAATTGTTTATGGAAGCTCATACTTTGCTCACATCGTCAAACTTCATATCACTGTAGACTTCATTCTTATCAATAAAAGTCAACATGATCCAGTCACAAATAATAGAGCACTGGACAAAGAAAAGTGAGAAATAAGACAAATGGAGTCTTGTTCTGTTGTTACATTAATTTTACAAAGCGGACAGAGAAAGTAATGAAAAACTCACAATTCCAACTGATGTCATGGCAGTAACAGCGTTTATGATAGTTGGGATGGGGCTAAATTTACCAGCCTGTCAAGAAATGATCTTGATTCAAATTTAACAGGGACAAATTGGCCTAATATGTGAATATCTGAAAAGTTACTTACATGCCCATGAACTATAACATCCAGGCGGATACCATAGGCCTTGATAAGCGTCCGAGACTCTACACCATGTTTGCTGTAGTACTTGGCAAACCTTTGCATTACACAAAAACACAATGAAGGTGATAGTACAAACCCTATATTACCAGACAATGCTGGAAGCGTGTGCAATATACCGAGAGTAGTAACCAGAACTGGGCAGATCTTTACGGAGGTCAAGGCGACGAAAGGAATATTCGGGTTTACAGTTCGAAGGATCCAAGTCAAGGTTACACTTCCAGTTGATGAACACTCCAATCACTCCTCCCTGATAGACAATTGCAACAATAATGTCAATTTGGAGAACATTTTACATCTGGAAATAGAAGCAGTTGAATCACAGTGTACTTACTGTCATACACAGCTCACTGAACTTCTCCCTGGCTTGCTCTGCGATGTAACCCAGGCGGAAGTTAGGGCAGTAGGGTTCTTTCTCCTCATCATAGATACACTTACTGAGGTATTTCTGTCTGTTGCGTCTGTTTGATGCCTCTTTTATATTCCCCCTGCCAGACAATACAACAACTGGTACTGGTTCTGCTATTGGTACTGATGCCTGTGTGTGTGTGTGTGTGTGTGCGTGCGTGCTTATGTGTGTGCGTGCGTGCATGAGAGAGAGAGAGAGAGAGAGAGACCTTAGCACTTTAAATTTTGGAAAGTGGATAGAGTTCCTTATGAATACTGTGAAATTGATGGCCTCCTCTAATGCTGGCTCCCTGTGAAAGACAGAGCATATTAACACCTTAATACCAACTCTAAGACGATGTGACTCACATTTTATAAGTGAGAAGTGTTGCTATGTGGTCACTTTACCGAACTGCTGCATATTCCTCGATTGGACACCAAGTCTGGATCTCACAGGTGTTAAAGGTGTGGTTGTAGTAGGGAACGCACCGCCCTGTTCTCCTGCCTGTAGACACAATGTCGCTCAGTTTGAACGCAGAAATAAGAATGACTTTTAATTCCGGATAGGCTTTAGTAAAAAGTAACTGTACCATGGCCATCGAAGTCAACCTCCCCTGCGGTGCAATCAGAATCTGTGGTACAGTTGGCATTGGCAACAGAGAAATGCTGGAATACAACAAAGCAGCTTCACAGTCATGGCGGTATTCTGTTCCCGGAAGTGGTGTCTGTATGTCTATGTAACTGATACACCATTATTACATTTTCTGTTCCTGTGCATTAGCAGTGATGCTGATCTGATGAGACAACCACTCTAAAGTTTCACTGATCTATGGTCCATTTCTGTTTGCTTGTGTTGTTATAGTGTGCTTGGCGGTGATCGGTCTCTTGATGACCTCTCACCTCAGCGCAGGTTCCTTGCCTCTGATCATACGTGACTTCTCGCCTCAGTATTGTGCTGATTACATCACCACCCTGGCATTTGGGAAACAACAGATTATAAAGTATAGACCCTGGGAGGATGATACGGTCAGGCAAAATTTTTCCCAGATTAAACTGTGATGCTATACTGGCGGACCCACCTCTGAGGGTCGGACATACTCTGCTGTATCAAGAATGTGGTCTCCCTGGATGGCTGTGCCTTTCATAGTAGTGTAAACAGAGCTCTCTGGACGAGTTTCACTCTCTTGATATGCTTTCTCAGATATGAACACGTACCTTTTGTTAGAGATCACAATTTAATGTATTACAGTTTTTTATTAACATGCATCTAATTTAAATATGAAGAAGCACAAAAAAACATAATAAAAAAAAAATTCTGTGAATGTGATATAATCTTAGATCAGTTAGACTAGAAAAGAAAACAACATTAACTATTGATATCACAGTATACTGTAATTGCCATCAATTATTGTTTGTTTCCACGGAATTTACTCAACATTTAATTTTTCAATTTGTGCTTGTACATCAGTACATTATTTCTTTACGGTTTTAATAAGGATATAATGATATCCAAATGTTTAATTTATGTATTTTTTAATTTGTGTTTCAAAAGCTATATTTAATAAGATACCAAAAACATCACATGACATTTGTTTCTAGTAAAAAGACATGCTGACAAAGCTTCAAAGCTTACCAGATGAAATAGGTGGTCACAAGAAACTGTACTCCCCTATATATGACTCCAAGAGTTTTGTTTTTAACCACCATTATCTTTGGGGTTTCATAATCCCAGAAGCCAAGAAAATACTCCTTTATAAATCCACGTAGTCCCATTGTAGTATAGTCTTTTTCAAATATCCTCTGCACAGTAGATATATTTTCAATATATTATGCCTAATCTGTTTTTTTTAGACTATCTTACTTTTTTCCTCCCTATCTATTTGTCTAGAATCTCCCGTTCCACTATGCATCTCTCTTTCATCTGGCACTGGCCTTAGTAGATAGAGGGGAAGGGGTGGGGCTGGAATGGGTATGAGTTGTACAGTTTGATATAGTTCTATACTGACTGTATCATTCATATTATGA
This sequence comes from Amblyopsis rosae, assembly GCA_025399935.1. NCBI lineage: Eukaryota > Metazoa > Chordata > Actinopteri > Percopsiformes > Amblyopsidae > Amblyopsis > Amblyopsis rosae. The sequence continues at coordinate 1,577,330 of JAODTR010000024.1, forward strand.
GGATAATTTTTTCTGGATTATCAGATTCCACAAAATAGGTAAACTACAATAAACTGTAAGAATTAAGTTACAATGTGTGCATGTCTATATCCAAACAAAATTGTGATTTATAGCAATAATATAGGCTTAGTCTGTAAACTATAGAGCCTATGTCAGGTTCACCCTCCAGTGAGTGGTGTTGACCAGACACTGACATCAATCTGGAGTCGGTCCCCGGGCGCCGCACGAGTGGCTGCCCACTGCTCCCTTCGGGGATGGGTTACATGCAGAGAATGAATTTCTCCTAAGGGGGATTAATAACGTATGATTTCTTCTTTCTTCTTCTTCTTTCTTTCTATGATATAGAGGCAATATATTTTTTTTAATTACTTATTATTAAGCATTTAGTAGCCTTTAATGATGCTTGTAGGCTATATCTATAATACAGTCAGAGAAGATTAATCTCATCTCTCTCTCTCTTTCCCTCTCTCTCACTCACTCACTCAGAACGCACACGCAGATGAAATCGTGCGATTTTTATTCAGGCACATTTGTGGAGTACCGTTGGGTCCTCAACTCTAATGACGCGTTTCATCTGCGCATGTCAAGCAACACGTGCGTCAGACTCCGGCTATCTAGTTGAATACACTGTTTACATTTCTTACACACAACTTTTATTTTATATAACGGCAAATATTCTTTTCTAAATGGGGGGCCTCCAAAAGAAAAAGGTAAAGCAATGTGTTTAAATGTGGTTATTGTATATTGATACCGCATTGCAATTTAGTTAGCAATGTAGCTACCCTGCTTAGTTACATCTTCTTTAATAGTAGACACGAATATGCCAAGATTAACATTCATACTTAATGTGAAGTGGTTCCTGGTTGTCTTGAATAACACTGTGTCTTTTAGTTCGACAGGGGTTCTGCCACTAACTACATCACTAGAAACAAAGCTCGCAAGAAGTTACAGCTGAGCCTCGCAGACTTTAGGTGTAGTACTGGTTAAGACCACGCCATCCAGTTATAAACAATACTTTTTACTGCCAGGCTACAGTTCCCAAACAGCATGCCTAACCATGATAACACTTATGACTTTCAGGCGCCTGTGCATTCTCAAAGGCATCTACCCTCATGAACCCAAAAATAAGAAGAAGGTCAATAAGGGGTCGACAGCACCTAGGACCTTCTATCTCATGAAAGACATCCGCTTTCTCCTGCATGAACCAATTGTTGGGAAGTTCAGAGAGTACAAGGTAATGCATTTATATACAAACTATTAGTATATAGTACCCCAGCTGTAAGGTAACACTATTGCACAAACTAATCTTTAAATAAATGATTAATCAACATGTATTGATGTATTTGACACAAACATAACTATCAGTACCAGGAAAATTATGGGTTTTCCAGAGGCCAAAATCACTGACCTTTAACAGTTTTTCATACACACAATTGCAGTTATATTGTCCCAGAAGTAATTGCTATAAACTATATTATTGTCATTTGACTTGTTTGTTATGATTGGTTAAAACAATTTCATTGATTGGCTATTAAAAATAAACCTTGAAGCAAAAAAAAAACAAATAATGAGCATATTTTCACATTTATTTTGGCAAATGTATTTAGCTGGAATTATGCAGTCATTTGGAAAAACAGATTTAAAACCTCGAGGAACACTTCATTCACTGCTCTGTGTGTGTGTGTGTGTGTGATGTTTTCTATTTACAGATATTTGTACGGAAACTGAGAAAAGCTTATGGAAAATCAGAATGGACTGGAGTAGAGCGATTGAGGGATAACAAGCCAACCTATAAATTGGACCACATCATCAAAGAGAGGTTAGATGCCAAGCATTGTGCTAATGAAGTTGTAATTGGGCTCATTGTTTTTGTTGTGTAGCGATAAAGACATACCAACCCAATATAGCTGTAGCCCTTGCATTGGTTTATTTATAAATGTTTTGCAGATACCCCAACTTCATCGATGCCCTTCGCGATGTTGACGATTCGCTCTCCATGTGCTTCCTCTTCTCCACTTTTGCCCGCACGGGAAAATGCCACGTCCAGACTATCCAATTATGCAGACGCCTTTGTGTTGAATGGATGAACTATATAGTCACAGCTCGAACTCTCAGAAAGGTAAGAGGTGGCATTGCCCTGTTCAGCAGAGATAATTGAAAATAATGTACTTAAAATATTTCTATATTGATACACTAACATTCATTCCTTGGCAGGTTTTCCTCTCCATCAAGGGAATATACTATCAAGCTGAAGTCCATGGACAGCTTATTACATGGCTGGTTCCCTACCAGTTTTCCCACGATGTAAGTGAAAAATGAAATGTTAAGTGCAGCACAGTTAAGCTATGTTGTTGCTCTGAATACATTTTTACGAGTATATCTGTACATATGACACTAATGGCTCGTTTACTTTTCTTGTAGTTGAGATGCTATATCTACAAATGTGTTTTTTTTAAAATATAATTTTATATCTGTAGGGTCTACCTTTTTAAAGATCAGAAGCAGTCTTTTTGCAATGCTAATAATTATTGGAAAAATTATTTTTAGGAGAATCTAGTACAATGAAAAAGATGTAAACCGTGAAGATGTTTTGAATGTTCAAACAACTATGGTTTTTCTTTAACGTTTTCACTTGCAGCACCCGACTGACGTGGACTACAGAGTAATGGCAACATTCACAGAGTTCTACACTACTCTGCTCGGCTTCATCAACTTTCGTCTTTACCATTCCCTCAATCTGGTTTACCCGCCAAAGGTAGTTTTGATGGCACACTGCATGGTTTCATGTGGTTGCTCTGTGCATCTGTTAACCGTAACTTTGTATTCTAGCTGGACAGCCCAGCCCAGTCAGGGAAGAAGGATGAGGATGATGAGGACTATGCTTTGACCTCAGAAAGCTACTTAGAGGTGAGGCTCATTCTCATTTTTAGGAAAAAGGGATGAAGGAGGTGCCTTTAAAACATGCAGGACACATTTCATTGCCTTCTATTTGTGTTGTGCAGAAACTCTCAGCCTTAAGCACAAGTCTGGCCCGGGTGGTTTCATCAGCAGAGGATGAGGAGGCACAACTGGACCACTTCCCTGTGGATGGGGTAAGTGTGTACAGTCAACCCCCCCTCCTCCTTTAACAAAACAAACAAAAAGCAAATCCCTTTGTGTGTGTTTTAGCAGGTATATAGATGTGTACACTTGCACATAAGCAATCTGCTACACTGCTTGGGATGTTAAAATCACTATCAGCCTCACCAGCTGACAATATGTACTGATGTCATTAATTGTATTTGCTAACTTTGAGTTGGAATGAAAACTTGACATTGATCTATCCAGGCCGCATATGCTGCTTGCACTGGCTCCAAAATCTTAAAGCTCGTAGCTACGTGCAGATCAACCACAGAGCCGCATAAACGATGATTGGTTGGATGGCGAAAAGGGAGGCGTTTACATACACAGCCAGCAACAATTGTCTTGCTAGTGCTTTGTAATTAGCAGCAATCATTATGTTATTACAACGTCCTCTAGCCTACATGCACAGACTGTAAAGACATGTTTGTATATGCACTGAACATTAACTGAGACTACATCTTAACTCAGCCACTCGACTAGGGGACTTCCCTGATGTTTGGGCAGCTAAAATACAAACAGCGGTCTTTTATAACTAGACTACTATTTTCTATCGTTACAGTGTCCCATGGTCAATTGTGGTGTAACTAACTACAGATTTTCTGGGAAGAAATGTCTTTTTAGATGCTTATTTCTAATTGTTTACAGTCAATTTAACCAGGCATAATTTCCATACTGTGAGGCTGGGGGGGGTGCATATGGGATTTACTCCATTTTGGAACCAGCCTCAAGTGGTCATTTAAGGAGTTGCAGATTTTGGTACCTGCATGTTGGATTAATTTCTCAGCACCAGAGGTTCCTTGACATACAAGATGTCTTTGTGCTGTATGTTATTTTAATAATATCTAGTTGCAGATATATTGTATGGTGTTGCATAATGGTCTTCAATAGGAAGTGCGTGTGCCTCGTTTTACAGTGGAGCATATGTTATGCTATGCTCATATCGGCAGATGCAAGTAGCTGGAGTCTGTTTCTGTTTTACTGTCCAGCCTTGGTGCTGTACTGACCATTTACCTGTTTTACTGAAGAGTATAAAGCTAGAACTACACCAAGGCGTGGACTAGCGACTAGGCGTCTTCTAGCGACTGCCTAGTTACCATTTATGCTTCACGCACAATCGCATGCGCATGCGAGGACGCTCTTTCAGCTACCTTCTGAGCCTGTGCGGACAACGCAGAAAAAGGCAACAAGGAATTTGCGGGACTATTACTGACAGCTAGTAAAGAGCGAACCACAACACTGACACCAAAATCTAGTAGACTATTGCTTGCGTTATCAAATGTAGGCCTTTCTATGCCTTTTGTTAATTCAAAATTAGAGAAGAGAAGACAAAGGAGTCATAGGAAACATAAACAGGAGAGCAACACAACGCATATCTATCCATTTGCCATGATTTGGAGGTATCATGTTGAAATGCAGTAAACCGTTTACTTGTTTTTGGGCTGCTGAATAAAAATAAATGTGCTCACTGTTATTAGGTTTTGTGTTTATTATATTGATATTACTCTGCAAGAAAGCCTGAAAAGCCTTTACCTAAATTCTGATTGGTGGAAACACTAGCAATTTCCTTCACCTCTCCCTGCTGATTAAAAATTGGAATCACTAGAAAAAGTTGATAGAGCGTCAGGTTTCGGTTGATAGGAGCGGTCGGGCCAGCGGCTACACCAATGAGTCAACCAGCGACCTGGCGATTTCTGTTGATAAGCAGTCGCTCCCACACGCACGGGTGAAAATCTCTGAGGTGTAGTTCTATCTTAACATTGTACTTTGTACTTTTCTAAATACAAAATATGTCTTAAAAATGCTACTACTTATTTCCAGGAAATATATTGCTTTAAAAAAAATATAAATATATATTCTATTGTTGATTACACATTGTACTGATAAGAACAGTAAAAGTGGCTGACAACTAATTGGTCTCACAAGACAAAATTGGGAGAACACATATCAAATGACTTGTGTGATTAGAGGTGTGAGACATGGGATTACACCCCTATGTTAAGTGTGAGTTGGCATTACTGATGTAAGAAATGGATCTGCCTCAAATGAACTCTAATGTGTGAGGGTGGGTTAGTGTATGTTTTTATGTTCCTGATTTTCTTTACTCCTTGGTATAATGTCTATCTTTTGAGTGGAACATCAGTTATACTTTATTTATTACATGTTTTTACGTGGTGTCTTATGTTTCAGGAGGATCTGGAAAAGATGGAATCAAGAGAGAGAGAGCAGAAACAACAGGAGGTTGAAAAGAAGCTCTTTGAAGGACTGAAATTCTTCCTTAACAGAGAAGTGCCAAGAGAATCGCTAGCATTTGTGATCAGGTGAGTGCTGCTGTAATGAACCATAGAAACCATGTACGTCAAGCTCTACCTGCTACATTGTTAATAACAGGCCAAAGTGGTGTCATCACTGAGCAAATGCTGCATTAACATTTTCTTCATGCAGGTTCCAACTTATAATTCCCCATAGTGATTTTCTCATAGGAAATCAAATGTGGTCTATGTAACTTAGAAAACGCATGGCCTTCTGATTAGTACCGAGTTAGCAACTGTCTAATTACACATCCTTCCTTGTGAGAATAAATATTCTGTATTTCCATGTTTTGTCTTATTTGTGTATAGGTACATGCTTTTTGTGACATATTTATCCTACACCAGCACAATGTGCACGTGGGAATAACATTTGTCTGCATGACTTTCGTTTCTTTCTTTTAGGTGTTTTGGTGGACAGGTGTCCTGGGACAAGTCCCTTTGCATTGGTGCCACATATGATGGGATGGATGAGACTATCACACATCAGATTGTTGACAGACCCAACTTGGGCAAGCAGTACATTAACAGGTAGTGAAATCTTAATGCCCCCCATCCCAATGCATGTGAGGCGAATGCAATGCTAATGTAATACATCTTCCTTTTGTGTTTATCCGCACAATGCATCCTTTCACCCATATCCCAAAAGAATCCCACATTGTTATGTTGATGGACACACCCTGTCCTGTTTATGTAGTCTTCCTTTCATCTGGTCAAAGGCTCATGACCCTTTGAAATTGAGCTTCCTGTCTCTGGCTGCTATCAATGAGTAAGCCGGTGAAGTTCCATCACTGGTGTATTGGTTCGCCATAATCAATACAAGACTCATGTGTTAACGCCCAATGGCTGGTAGATGTCCTAATGGTTGTTTATCGTGTTGTCGTGAAGGTACTACATCCAGCCCCAGTGGGTGTACGACTCCATCAATGCTAAAATACGGCTGCCTGTGGAGGACTACTTCCTAGGAGTGACCCTCCCCCCCCACCTGTCCCCCTTCGTGGAGGAAAAGGAGGGAGACTACGTACCCCCAGAAAAGCTGAAGATCATGGCCTTGCAGCGAGGGGAAAGCTCTGGCACAAGCAATGGTATGTCGCAGCTTGCATATGGAGGGTTTTGTAAATGAAGGTCCCGGTGTAGAGACTCGTATATGCTTCTCTTAGCACAAGAGGAGGAGGAGGAAGATGAAGAAGAAGAGGATGACGATGAGGCTGATGAGGAGGAGGAGGAGGAGGAGGAGGAAGAAGATGAGGAAGAAGCATTTGAAGAGAAGAATCTGAAGAAGATTGAAGAGCAACGCTCCCAGGGCAAGGTAAGCAACATCATCTCTACTGACCATCTGGCAATACTGCTTTTATGTTTAAAATTGTTTACATGATAGTGGTAGGATGCAAGATTAAACAGTATTATTTTAAATCTGTTGTTTTGCCTCTAACTATGTAATTAAAGTGTAACTGCACCTTAAATTGTGTTTCTTTGAGCTGTAACCTAAATAATAGCCATGAAACAGCGCTGGTGTTAATATTGATCAAATTGTTTTTATAAAAATCTGAATTTTATGGTCTGAAAATGACTTCTACATCTGTTATATATCGCCAGAGGACCTGGGGTGAAGTTGCACTTTAAGGGATAAAAGAGCATTATAACTAACTAGATTTAATTTCTGCCAATTAATTTGAGCAGTGTCTGAAATATGAACGGTAGACAAAAAGAGAAATGGATGCTCACCACTTGTTTATATAACACCTTTTTAACAGTCACTCCCAGTGAAAGTAACTCCTGGTAAGGTGAAGGTGGAAAACCGGGAGCGTTTGGATCAGGAGGAGAAGGCAGAAGAGAAGCGCCTGGCCATCATGATGATGAAGAAAAGGGAGAAGTACCTTTATGACAAAATTATGTTTGGAAAGAAGAGGAAGGTTCGAGAGGTGAGATCCACTTTGTTAATAAGGGTAGAAGGGAGGTGTCAATATTTGTGTAGCTGCATACTTGACTGACATTGGTTACCAAATTCAATAACTGGCGCTCCAGTGTTAAACATTAACAGGTTGTTTGCTTTGCACTGTACATTAACTTTATTTGCTTTAATTTACACAGGCAAACAAGCTTGCTGCTAAGAGGAAGGCCCATGACGATGCCAGCAAAGCAGAGAAGAAGAAAAAGAAAGCTAAGAAACAATGATCATCCGATTGTCTTTTTCACTGACTGTTTGTAACCTTAACTGGTGGCATATTAGTGATTGGCTGAAACTGAATAGCTGGGCAAGAATCTAAAGAAACGATTGCAATATTCATGTGACAATATTGTTTATGATATTGTCAGAATTTCTCGTTAGTGTGAATTTTTATATATTAATCAAGAAATGTCATTTACCTATTATTTTGAATGTTGTATACTTGAAATTGTGACTTGTATAATACATTAAACCAACTTATGGCATATTGTTAAATCTTATGTACTATTAATGGTTTACACGTTTCTTTTTTATTTGTTAACATTAATGGGTATCATTTTGTACTTTTGGCAGAATGGATGCTCAAGCGCTTTCATTTTGAGTAGACAGCAATGGCACGTTATTTTAAAAACAATGTTTGCAATGTTGAACTACTTTCAAATATGTTTGCTGCATTTCATTGGAATGGCAAGTGTTTAAAAAGCAGATACAGTAACATGGAACATGATATACTGTACACACATTGCTAAACTAAATGGGTATGTATGTATTGTTGCATCTTTATGTAGTTTGATATGTAGCCTAGCCTATATGAAAAGTATTTTACTTTAAGGCTACTCCACTATCTTAAATGTGTGACAGTATTTGTCATCAGTTTAATGGTGGTAGCAATTACACATCTTATTTCAATTTAAAAGTGTGCCTTTGACATATCCTGAAATTTCAGCATCAAATTCAAAATCGGAAGATGTTGACACTGCATTCTAGACATGTTCTTTCATTATCTGACTCTGGCCCTTCAAACAGAATGTGTGTAAAGGTAGCTGCGTACTACCAAATGCGTGGCCTTGGAAGACGACAGCTCGGGTTGTTCCAAGCATAATTTAGTTTTGTATACAAAAAAAAAATCAAGCATTATTTCAGTATACAAAAAAGTGCTTTGAAAATATCGATAATTTTAACTACAATTTCGATGTGCACACATTGTTTCCCGTAACAATATTGGTGTAACTATTTTCTAGAAAGAAATATTTTTTTATACACCATTCTGCTGATCGCTTCATCTAGCTCTACCACCATTTTGAAATACACTTGACCTGACCTCACCGTCATCTCACTAACCCACCCTGATTAAACCGCCAGCAGGGTGGGTGTTAAAACGACAGGAACAGACTAATCTCAGCAAAAAATAATTGTTGTATAGCAGCAATGTTACTGGTTTGTCAATGTGTTTTGCAATGGCAGACCAACAGGCTCCAGAGGAAGGTAACAGAATATGAGCGGGTGGGTTTTTTCAATAACCTTCTACACACACACACAAATGTGTGGAAAAATGTTGAGACCATGGATGAGACCAGGTTGAGACATGAGCTTGGGCACTGAGCTGTTAGTGAACTATTAAAACAAACACTGAAATAATTAAATAATGTAAATGGGTAAATTTTTCAGTCATTATCTAGCCTTCCTGCGCTTACACAATTTTGTATTGAATAATTCCATATTTATGCATTTCAAGGGGCTCTCATTAAATAATGCCACATTTATTAATTTATTTTATTTAGAAATGCCATATGGCTTTTTTTTTTTCAATGTCTCATATGCAAATGACGTGGCGTGGCTTTCTTACTTTCTTGTCTGATTTGAGGGGTCGGGCAAGTGCAATTCTCTTGCATTTGCCCCTTCAAATATCTACTTTGTATCGGACAAGCAGACACGCTTTAATGTCGAGCCCTGCAAATAGGTTACATTCATTCATTTTTAAATAATAAGAGAAAACCATAATTAGGATTTTATCATATAAAACATTGAATGTCATTGGTTGCCTCAAAACTGTAAAGCAGGGTTCCCCATTCCTGGTCCTATAGGGCCAATGCCCTGCATGTTTTAGATGTCCCCCTGCTCCAACACACCTGATTCTAATGAGTGGGTTGTTGTCAGTCTTCTAACGACCCATTCATTAGAATCAGGTGTGTTGGAGCAGGGGGACATCTAAAACATGCAGGGCATTGGCCCTCCAGGACTGGAGTTGAATACCCCTGGCCTACACAGATGTAGCTGTATCATTTTTTGCATCTATAGTTAAGTAGAAACACAGCAGGTAGCAAAGCACTAAATAATGCTTTATTGTTTAAACCACAATCCAATAGGCCATGTTATCCAAAGTGACTTACAGAAGTGCAATTGAATGTTTACAGGTTCCAATGAGGCTTGAATCCATGACTTGCTAGACCATCCTGCCCTCCAACTCCTCTGTTGACTGTACATTAAACAGTCCTATAGCCACAGCTTGACGTGCTGCCTTGTGGGTGTCACATGACTCCCATCCCACATTTGAAATCAAATGAGTGAAGACACTCAATGGACAGAATTATGTTCCCCGAGCATTGTATCTTGAGTCCTTACAGTGGACACTGGCTGAGTTCACCATGGCGTCAAGCGGCGAGGGTCTGAGTGCTCGGCCCTTGCTTTGCCAGTGGGTGGTGATGACAACAGATGAGAGTTAACATGCCAGGGCCCTGTGATTTGGGATGTGGTCCGCTCTTAGTGGGAAGAGGACCTGGCCTGCCATATACGCTGTCCATTTCAATTTCTTCATTCACCAGCTTACCCGCCCCACATGATGCCAGCATGGCCGATCTGCATTCCAAACATGCCCGCCCAGTCCTGGGGTGAGCCTGGCACTCTGGGTTCATCCACGCAACAAAAGCGCTAGTGTTGTTGTGAGATTGGACACGAGCGTGGGATGAGCGGCATGTGTCGTTTGCTGCCTACCTGTTCGCTGAAGGCGAGGCGTGTGAAGAGAGAGGGAGATTAATTAAGATTGCATATACTGTAATGGATGAGGCCTTGTGACCACATACTGCTACACCCTGGTCACCCTGCTTTGGGACCAAAACAAGGTATCATATTGCATCAATAAAAAGTCAATTTTAAATCATTAAATTGTACATTCATAATTGTATTCCTTTTCATTCAGACAAATTCAGAATTCACAATAATAAATGTGCAAATAGTTTATAATTTTGGTGTAAGAAATTCTAAACCAACTGGCAAAGCATATACTGACCCAATATTTAAATGGGGGAATATATTTATCAATACATTGTGAAATATAAAACGGCCACCACTTGCAAACTGGAAATATAACACAAATCGGGTTGCTTGCTCAATTTTGTAGTCGGGAACCTTCCCTGAAAGCTATACAGCTTGGTAAATATTTAACCACTATAGAAAATGAGCAGTCTTTAGCAAGTGGCACAAATGAGGCCTTTGTGCATTTGCTAGTTGGATTTGTTACTCTTATGTTGTCCAACCCTCCTATCAGATTGCAGCTCGGACTTCAGTGTCTGTCAAAACCCCCTTTGTGTGGTTTACTGTGGTAGCTGCAGAACAGTATAGCGTGTCTCTGTTCCCTCTTCTACCTCCCTCCCTCCATTTCTAACACCCACTGACAAGTGCAAGTCCCCTGACAGTGCGTCTGACGTCACATGTGGCTAGATGAGTCTTCCTGCATCGCCTTATTCAGCAGGATCGCTTCAGAAATTAAAATTGGAAAAGGTGTGGGAGGCGAGGCAGGAGCATCAGGTGTGCATATAGAGGGAGGAGGGGCAGCCCTCTACAGTAGGTGAGAGCTGCCTGCGGGCGCAGTGGACACTTGATACGGACAATGCCGGGCTATACAGTGTTCGTGATAGCATGCGTACAGTATGTCAGCGTCAGACAGAAGTCCATAACAGAGTAAACATGGCCTTTGCATTAGGTTGAGGTGGAGTCTGAGAACTGGCCACATACAACAATGCAGTTGTTGGAGAAATACCTGCTGCAGGACTTCTCTTTGATTTATGCGTAAAGGTAGGTGCTCTAACTTAATAATGTCACAAATACATTATTAAAACATGGCACTGCTAAAAATTATTTAACAATTTAGACAAAATATGTTGAACACAATATTTCTTTCTCGTTCCTGTAATCGTAGTTTGTTAATATCTAACATGTATTCATAACAGCATTGAATTGTTAATAACATATTTATATTTCAGACTTCTTGGAAATCAAAGTGTTTGGTGGTTTATATTTGATCCTACTAAGCCTATGCTATAGTTATAGGCTATATGAGGCTATTAAGTCAAACTAATGGAGTTACCTGGAGTTAAATACCACTTTCTGTTTCCCGAGTTAAAGTTGAGTTGGTCCTTCTCATTGGTGCTTATAGAGAGTGGCAAGAGCAATGTGCGTTTACATGGGTTTGAGACATTTCATATAAACTAACTGCAACTAACTGCAAATGTTATACTAACATAAAATGAAACAAAACATTTAGTTTGTTTGCTGTTTCCACTGAAGCCTAAATGCTACTGAAACAAGTACTATATCCTCTCACAATGCTATATCATTTGAATGTGGTTTGTTTTGTGGCTAACTTTTGATGGCTCCAGATAGCTCCCATCCGGACTGGAGCAATGTAATGGGCTCATACCGGTCCAGTTAATACCATAGCATACTTTATTGGGTCACGAGATGCGCCATAATGGTGTGTTTTTTTCAGGCAGGTTGTCAATTGAGCTCTCTGAGCCTAAGCTTTTTAAAAGACACGCGTTCAACCAATCATTCTTTTTCTTCGTTGGTATTATCAGGCACTAGAGTGTCTTGATGTAAATTCACTCTAATTCAGTATCATAGAACCCGTCATCTGGTGTCAGTAGTATAATATAGCTCATCATTTGGTGTCCATACAGTATATTGAGATACAGGTGGCATGTGGCCATGTTACACTCTATGGTTACACTGCCGAGTCAGGCGGTGGGTCATCTTATTACAGACTGCACTGCAGGAGTAATGCAGCATTGGACAGGATCATTTTCCACAGGAATGTATTATTTAACGCAGGGACATGCAATATACGGTAATGATAAACCTTATTAGGCTCAAGTGTGTACAATTGTCACTGACCTTTGTGATAGTCTATGGTGGAACTTTACTGTCAGATATTGAAATATACAAAGATTTTATATTGTCAACAAATATGACACACTTCACACTTCACATTTCTAGTTATTTTAGGGAACTGTAAATGAGGATGTGAGACACTGTCCATCCATGTCAAAGGAACATAGAATTCACTATTAAGATGTATTCTGCATATTAATGTCTCACAACCGTTCATGTATTAATATACGCATTCCATGTCATTTGGAAATACGGTTGGCATGCCAGTGGATGTCAGCTTTGCTTGCAAATAAACATTAAACCGGTGTTGAAGTTGAAGAAAGCTAACATTATTTTATGTTTTAATATATTTGTTGTTGTTTTCTAGGTAAACTGAAGATTTTCTGGACCATGATTAGCAAGCAAGGCAAACAAGGGAGGTCCATGTGCAAAGGCTTGGTCTTGGGTACCTTTCTTACCAGCTGTACGATCCTGCTTTATTGCATTTCTAGTCCACAGGTCCAGATCAACTTGCCAGAGTAAGACTCACAAAGAATAACATTAGACATGTATATGTTTTGATGCAAAAAGTCCTTTTAATACAGGTGATGTACTGTACTGTAGGCCTTGGAATTTATAGGAATTTGTTTATATTTCACCTTCTGTTGAGCTTCACTGCATTACACTGCAATGCATCCAGCCATCTTCTGCCGCTTATCCGAAGTCGGGTCACAGGGTCAGCAGCTCCAGCAAGGGACCCCAAACTTCCCTTTCCCGATCCACATTAGCAAGCTCTGACTGGGGGATCCAGAGACGTTCCCAGGCCAGTGTGGAGATATAATCTCTCCACCTAGTCCTGGGTCTT
>JAODTR010000024.1:1590816-1603618 GCA_025399935.1 Amblyopsis rosae
AAATATTTATTGGGGGTGCTATGGCCATTCTTGGGGGTGCTCAAGCACCCCCAAGCACCCCCCCAGCGCCGCCTATGTAGTTATACTATGTTAGCCTAGGTTTGGCGGCTGTTTGTATAATCATGGCTGGATGACTATAGCCTAACATACCGAGCCGGATTATGGCACTGCTGACATCAAATGGGTAGATCATGTCCCCGTCGACCAAACCCGGCGTGTCCACAAACGTCACCAAGCTGAACTTCTTCTGCTTGGAGGTGGAGATCTCAGACGACAGGTAATCTGTAAGACCTAGCAAACAGAGATGGGTGGAGTTGAGTGGCTGCAGAATATGTCACCTCCAATGGCGGTTTAGTTGTTACTGGAAACCGCTGTGCGGTCAATACTTAAGGAGGGCTTAAGGAAACCAGTAATACATTACTGTCAGCTTTTTGTCTTGTCAGGTAAAACTTTTGCCTTGTATTGGGAAATGCAAAGAAGAAGATCTATATTGTGATGGTCTGTGAACATATCAACCCTAGATAAATCACCCAATATTGTAAGACTAAAAAGTGACAATAGTGTCTAGACAAATGCATTAATACATTTATGTTTAATTAAGTTGGATCCCTAGAGGAAATGTCACTCTTGCATCATAAATTAACTCCATAGTCAAATGTGACTTATTGGTGTCAATTCTGCCACTCTGCGGAGAGGTATGTTGTCATGGTTACACACAACAGCTCTTCAACTGGCAGCTTTAGCGTGTGGCACAGGACATAAAGCTAGCCAGTGAAGAACGACTGTGAAGCAACGAACATTATTCCACACAGCACCCTGCATACACAACCAAACCCCTCCCACCTTGAGCAAAAAGAACATGATTACTGTTGATAACCCCCAACCCAACTTTCCTGACCGCACGCACGCCTAGGATGACATTGAGGCTATTTCATAGGAGGAGGCAGGGGGTACAAATCAGAGCATTGTGCACAACAGCGACAACAGCCACTATTAGTAGGATTACAGCCATCTAACAGTACGCCGCCTGCCCAGTCCCGCACAGACCTTTATGTAAAAGAGTTTATTCAACAGGTCAGCCCCTTACTGAATGACTTAATGACAGCTTTCTCTCTCTGACATTTAGACACATAAAAGCAGAAATGTATCAGATAGGCATGCAATAGGTCAGACATTCTAGATATGGAATTTCCCTCTGGGATTAATAATAACAATGCAATTTTATGTACAATCCATCCATATGAGATTTCTAGGCCAATCCAACGTGGCCATCAAATGAGTCCTGGGCGGATATCTAGTTAGCAGAAAATAGGTTTATAAATGTAACTTATTACTCCTTTTACATATAAATTATGGAATATATTTCCACCTACCGCACATTAATTATTAATGCATGCAGGAAAGACCTGCCATTGGCAAGCATTATATGTAACAATAATATTGTAAAATATAACATTTATATAATATGTGTTGCCTTACTATCCTCAAAAATAAGGTGGACATGGCTGAAAGGTGACATGCTAATGCCCCAGCATGCTAGGTTCCTCACGCTACAGTAACTGAGAAGATCTTGTGCACATGGAAAAGGGCAAAAGGCTATAAAAATGCTGCATCAACCAATAATAAAAGAAACCCTACAAAGCTGCAGTAACACCAATTTAGTCAGAGAATACACGAAGGAAACCGGGACACACTAAAGCTATGCCAAGAAAATCTTTAAAACCTAATTTGAATAAGCACAAAAAGAAATCAACCATCTGACCTTGACCTAACAACATTCAACAGCCAATGCAAAAAGAGAATACAGTCTAAACTCCTCACAACAAGTTGATAAGTGCAAATGTAAACAATAAAATACTGATGCACAATTTTTACTCCTGTGTGAAACGCGTAGAATCGTCTCACAACAAACCATATCCAACAAGCGGCAAACTGTACAATAAGCAGCTATTCCCACATAAACATATGGGGTGTTATTTTTCTGATGAGTCATCAACATTCTATGCATTTCCAATGAAGCGGTGACGCTGAGCTAAGCATACGAGCCGTAATCCCTGGACAGATGCTTGCTGAGGAGAGGTGCAGGCCCGTTGCGGGGCTCCTCCGCGGGGCTGTGGCTGCGCAGACTGTGCCGTCTCTAATGGCTGTGACATTTCTCAGCAGCTCCTCCTGACTCCGCTGCACTGCTGTCAATGGGGCGTGTGACTCACGCTCCATGCTGTGTGCGCTGCGCACCCAGTGAACCCTCGCTGTCTCCATGCTGTCAAACAGACCTACCGCGCTGCCCCAGCTGCGCCGGGCACACCCAGAACCTACTGCACTGCACGACCATTACTCAAGTCCGACATCCTCCTGACACATCGCCACGCCGCCTATGCTACGTTTCTACCAAAAACATCTATATAGTTCGTGTCTCGTTATCTCACACATCCATCCCATATATTAGCAACCTTGCCGGTGTTGAGCCACCGGTGGCACAGTGTGGTTATGTGATAGAGAGGAAGCGTGGTTTACATTTAATTGATAAGCCTGATGCACTCCCAGGCAATGACTCAGCATTGAGCGTTAGTCATCAAGGTGAAGCTCCCAAAACGCTACCTCAAAACACAAGCACACACAGGAGGTCTATGACAACGCAATACCTTTTATAAATAGATCATAGATTTATTATGCACCACAAGGTATCAAGTAGCCCAGAGGATATTGCTTTCATTATGACTAATACTAACAGAGCAGATTTTCCATGTTTGCATATGTAGATAAGTAGCTTGATTTCTAACCTGAATTAATATAGAAATCTGTACGTTTTTATGCTTCTCTGATAGCAATACATTCTCTATATTATTCGGGGAAAAATCTTCACTCCAGCTTTTAGCAGGCTAATCATTTTTTGCCTATAGCCTATCTGTTTTGTCCTTTGTTAGAAACACATTGCCTTCTAAAATCACGAAATAACTCAAATGGAACATTACATTTGTTTTGTGTAAGATATTGCATTTTGTGTGCTGTTCACTTAAATTGGGTCAGCAAGACAAGTCATTGGAAAAGAGGAAACAACAAAAACACCACCGCAGCCCATGTCACACCTAGGAAAGACCACTGCAGCAGTGTCCAAGGCAGACAGTAGTCCCACCGGGACCGCAGCACATTTGCATGGTGCCAGGAGGATTATGTACTATCACACTGATTCATGAAGGAAGGTCTGGATTTAAGAAGCGGGTGCACGTCAGTCTAGCTAACCAGTTTCATTTACAGGGTCTAAGTAAAATATCAAATTACAAATTCCCTGACTTTCACTGACCTTTTTTTGAATGGAAAAACAGACCACCTGTATATGTTATGTGTACAAGGGCAGCATTAATTTTGAGCATGAAACACGTTCACACTGATTTGTGCCTTTTCTCCATTAAATTATGGTGGAAATGTCTTCATATAAAGTTAAACACAAAATGCAAGCACCAAGTGACGAAACACTGTATAAACCAGAAAGGCTCTCAGGAATTGTGTATTGTTTCAAATTTTCCTGCATCAACGTGTCTCACATAATATTATTCCTGCTGAGACAAATACCATTAATTCAAACATCATTCAACTCCTGTCCTATTTTGTGTCTTTTGTTTGGGAAAGTAATGTGCATATGGCTCTTATCACTGACAATGTGGCACTTATTCACATTAGCGTGACTTGTTGAGACCGCTCAGTGTAATTAAGAATAAATGGCAACAACAATGTAAACATGCTGCAAATTAAATTCCCTGATATTACATGATTCAACCGGAAAAAATTATCTAATTCCCTGACTTTTCACGTTGGGAATAGACTTAGTTAAATAATGACATTCCAGAAATTCCATGACCCGTGTGAACCCTGCATTTAGATGTCACAACCCCTGACGCTCCTGAGAGGACCAGTGAGAGGAAGTACCTCTTACCTTTGAACTCCAGGAGGGGTCGAAAGTGTGGGTAGAGATGGAGTGTAGCATTGCCCTTTGGAAGAAAAGAGCCAATAGTGAGTGTAACGGCCCATTAATGCTTTTGCGTCAAAGCTACGGTGTCACCTACGGATAGGGCATAACCGACGCATCAGGCTATGGCTTAGCTACGGCGTAGGCTGACGTGCACCTCTTCAAAAATGTAACTACCCGTCCCTTTGTCGAATTGACACAGGAGTCTTGTGGATGCAAGCCCATATGCCAGAGTAGTACTTTGGCATCATTTGGCATGTTTAATTACGTCTTAGGTTGTCTAGAAAGAAACGTTTAATATGTCGTCCTTGAGCATTATTAGCCAAGACTAGTCTACAACTGCACACGACAAGACTGGGATTTTCCTGGGACTTCCTTGTTGTACGAACAGCGAAAAGCGGTCTTTTATAAATACTATTTTGTGTAGGCAGATTGTTTCCTGTGATGCATGATGGTGTAACTAAGAGATTGGCTGGAAATCAATTTTTGCTTGAAATGGCTTATTTCAAAACGTTTACATTCAATTTGTGTTCTGATTCACAAGGCCCAAGACATGGCACTTCTGCATGTTGCCGCTTCGCATCAATCGCATGCGCAGTCAACACGCACAGGTCCGCGCGGCCGACGCATTGTACGCAAGTATGATATACTGAAGCTACGCCATAGCCGATGCCGTAGGCTAGACGTAAGCTCGACGCAGAAGCAGAAACGGGCCTTATAACGGTGAAACATTATGAGGAGAGTGAGAACATGACATGGTTCAACAGGGAGCAGAATCCTCTCTCCTGCTCCACCGATACGACACACACAGCCTCCATGCTAGCTGCTCAGAACTCAGCAGATTATCATTCCAAACTGGTGCATTGCAATAATTTGATTATTCATCTCCATCTCCTTAGTAGAAGGAGAGTGAGAGAGAGAGAGAGAGAGAGAGAGAGAGAGAGAGAGAGAGAGAGAGAGAGAGAGAGAGCAAGACTTTAGGCATTGCTGCCTTATGTGTTGCAGTGATGTATGTGTGAGCCGTGAGTGTAGGCCGTGTGTGTGAATGTATGCATATTTCCCCTCTAAGAGGGAGTGCCATCGAATAGCAGTGCTGAACCATCATTAGTTAACCGTTTTAATACTGACTGTTTTACAAAGCTGTTGTTTTCTCCTCCATGTTGATAAATTATTATATTAAAAACAGCCTAAAATTAAACTATATGACTGTAAGCTATACATCATATGAGCAGCATATACTGTAGCAGTAGGTACAGGTTTCTTCAAACAAGTGTTATTTTGGGTTTTAATAGTAGAGCTTCAGGCCAAACTTGACAGTGAATACTAATTACTGTGCTACAGTAATAAGCAGTGGTTCTCTGCAAGACAAGCTCTTCTTACCGTCAGAGATTCCCTTTTGCGGCCGCTTGTGATGAAGGTAAAGCCCTGTGTTTCAATGGCAACACCAGTTTTCTGTATATGCTCTTCTACATACCTGAGATGGCAGGAACGCAATATCATTTGAAATGTTTTCTGTATGCAACAGATATTCTTATATTCCATTAATATAGTCTGATATAAATAACTAGCTTGTAAGATAATGTTGGAAAGTTAGAAATCGGTGACGCAACAAAGGCCAATAACTACAAGAGCCCTATCTCAGTACAGAGGTTACAACAGGGTCACACACAGGGACCGAGGCAGGGAGAGAAGGCCTTTTCACTCAGTACTTGTACACTAATGTACACCTTGTGCACCAATAAACCGTCGTTCACAGGTTGTTGTTGTTGTTGTTGTTGTTCAAAAAAACCCTGTAATACTGTTTGTTGTAAAGGGGACATTGTGTGTGTTCCCCAAAAATAGTTCTTTAAGATTAAAAATACTCTTAAATGTGTTACCTGTAGACCCACATGTGTAGAAATAAGCTAACAGAAAAACCTACTTGTCTAGTGTATGTGAATCAGAAAGATTCATATAAATATCTTTGCATCTTCCAGGGGGAGCCCCAACCACTATTCAAGATACAGTAAGTCCATGGGCCCAACAATTAGATGTATGTAAAGTTGATAGCTCTAACAAGACCATGCGTTTGTAGTATGGAGTCTACTGGGTGTTGGCGGCCTCCCTTGCCAATGGTTGAGAGAAACCTAAATCTATAAATGTATTAGTAAAATCAAAATAATCAAAATAACAATTGTTCTTCTAGTTTGTCTTCACCTGTAGTTATTGCAGAACACCCTGAAGCTACTAACTAGATTCAAAATGGAAATCAACATATTGCATGACATATAATAGCATTAACATTTGCACAATTGCTGCTATTGTATATGTGTATGTGTTCACTTAAATAAAAGGAAAACAAAATCACATATGCTAATAGTTAATAATAAAAAATAAAAAATACCATTACCAGTTAATGAAGGAACTCTTTCCAGCAGAATGATTCCCCATTATCATGATTATTATTTTCTTTCTAGGAGGTAAGAGAAGTACACCCAAGCTGTTGGCAATCTTCACCAGGCCTAAAAATAAATACACACCATAGATACGTGCACGCTCAGACACACGCACACGCGCACACACACACGCACGTGAATTTTGTTTAGCACATAAATGTAATGTGAGGTGCTTTAAGTTACTAATAACTAGGCTATAAATAAAATATTATAACTCCACCCTGAAACACCTGCAACATTACAGTTGGGGATGCTTTAAGTATACATAAGTAGACAGTTACAGAAGTCTAACCTATAGAAGATTTACCAGTCAAACATGTACGTCTACAGCCTAGTGAAATATATAATATTTTAATAGATGTGTATTTAGGTTAATACACCACCCAGCTAAAACCCGGTTAATATACGCCTTTACCGGCTATAGCCTTTGGCGACAGACAGAGGGAACTTGATTATTTGATTATTGATGCTGTTGGTATAAGCTTCCATAAACACAATGTGTTTTTTATCACTTTTGCGGTCCTGTAAACTTTACACCCGTACCGGTTAACTTAGGATACTTAGGATACTCGGTACTGTACATACTGTATATCAGTGGATTGAACAGCAGACGCTTACAATAAGCATACCGTATCTATATATATTTACCGTTTTCTTTGTCGACATACAAACTGTGGCATTCTTTCAGAATTCGTTCACTGGGTGTGGTGATCGCAGATTCAAGAGAGTTTGTTACGGATCGGGGCTTCTTACCCGACATTATGTAGCATAAATACAATATACTTCACAGAAATGTATACACGACCCGGGGAAGATATTTAGTGTAACACCAAGCTTCTCCTGTGATGATATAGCGCCTCCCTGACGCTAAAATTCACATGTCAACTTTCAACATTTTAAAGTTACATGCGATCACCGGAAGCCTGTAAGTTTTTAAGTTTTTGTACAACTAACCAAAATATCCTTATGTAAATATAAAACATAAAAATGATTAACTAGCTCGTGAAGCAGGCGTTAGGCAAAGGTTTATGCAAATTATATGCAATATATTATTATTATTATTATTATTATTATTATTATTATTATTATTAATTTATTAATGTAATTAGCATTTTGGGCTTTCCCTTTTGTGATATGGACCATATATGTATAAGAAAATTAGGCCTAAAACTTTACCTTAGACTTACCGCCCAGAAATTAGGGTGGGTTAGTGCGGAGTAGTCTAGCCACCTCTTTCTCTTCAGCTTCGCTATACTGCCATCTATAGGGTACAGGGAACATAATTAAATTACGGTACGTATTGGAAAATGGGAAAATCACCGCGAACCGAAAATAATGTCATATTCCTGTTTGTAAATTACCCACAAATAACAATAACAAATAACCACTTGGTATGCCTATACTAGACTATACTCATACATATATATTGTTATTATTATTACAATAAATAATAATACATTTCAAATTATTCACGTCATTTAGGGTGTTAGCGGTTTAGGTTTCAGGTTGTATAATAACAATTCAATAGCAACCCCCAACTTTTCAGGCCCCTAGCTTAGTCATATGATCAGGAAAACCAATATAGCCTATAAGGTCATCTGAGTGAGAGAAACAAAATATCTCATAAGAAAGACAAAAAGACAAAAAGACACGGGACATTTTTTGAAAATATGCATCCATTTGGATGAATTTCTTCCAGTAGACTATGCTAATACATTTGTTTATGGTTTAATTCCATGTGTTGGCGTATTTGGCATATAGGCTAATAAAAATAAATGTATAAAAATTGAGTGGATGAAAATACATGGAAACTGAAAAATAATGGTAAATTAAGTAATTTCCTATTTATCATTTAAAACAAGCAATTTATTGTTTGTGTACAGTAGCCTCATTTTTGTTAGGCTTACTTCCACTCCATGAATTAATAGGGGACACTGCCAAATGGGACATCTAAGCTTACATGTAGGTCTTCTTAAAATAAATAAAAGGCAATAAAACTGGTTCAGCAAAGCTTTGATGTCATGTGATACAGTATTAATCATATGACATGACCATTCAACTGTCTAATCATAGATTAGGGTGATGCAATTTTCAAACTGGAAGCACCTGTGAAGACCACCACAAATGTCAGTGACAGATTTCAAAAGCAAATGTTATGGGTACATTTTAAGAAATGTACACATATATAACAAACACATATAACAATGTCATAAAATGATAAAACTATTATAATACTGTATGTTTACTATATGTATAGGCTAATATTTGTTATTTATATCAGAATTTCTATTGTCCCACTTTTTTATTTTATATTATGGAATTATGGTTTCACAGTATCATTTGCCTATAATGTGGGAAAGTACAAATATATGTGGCTAGGCATGCAATAACAGGGTTCCAGTTTAAAGCATTAATTTATTTGCCTACATTATTTTTGGTCCAGTTTATTTATGGTGAAGGGCAAATTATATAGCTTATTCAATAATTGGTCATGGCTGTCTATGTTAAATAGTTTATTTCTTTAATTCTTTATTTTGTATTTGTGCATGAAGGGAGTAGCCTATCTAAAGACAGGGATAATGTTTGAGTTAAATATCTGAGTTTAGAAAATGGCAATGAATAATACAAAATAAAAATAAAATAATATTATGAAATACTTTGTATTATTGTGTGTTTTTTCAATGTAAAAATAAACTATTTGACACCACATTGACAACGGGGATAAGACGGGGAGAGAATGCCACAGAGAAAGTTAGAGGCATGCAAATAATTAGGGAAGGAAACTATACAGGGAAACAGGGAAGTATGAGAAAAATCCATAAAACTGACCTGAGAAGTGTCTTTTACCATTAGACTTTTCAGTGTCCCACATTATAGGATTTGCAAATTGAGACAATTTTACACTAAAAGTAGGCTATGTATTTTATGGGTGATATACATTTTCTTTTTGGTTTGATGCGGATTTCAGAGTTGTAGACATACCGTATATGGATTAATATTGTCTTGTATTAAAATTCCCAAGTCAGAAAGGCAAATTCACCTTACTTGCCCTCCAACAGTGGGTCCATAGCCTATTGAAAAACACAATACAAAGAAGTATTTTATTTAATTAAAAGAATGTTTGTCATGACTCTCAATAGCTTACTAAATAGTAATTTATCAAAAATTCACAATTAGGCCTACATTTGTTGCATATTGTTTACAGGATGCTTTTACATTTATGTTGACATTATGTTTACTTCAGATTGACACAATTCCTTAAATATATAAAGGTGAAGAAAGCAATACTGGAGAAATGTTTTTAATATGGACTCATCAAAGCATTTAATGCCATTAGTGTTCCCTCAGAAGCTTGCCCCACAAACTGGACATACATGGCTGACATTTTTTAACCTAATATTTTGGTACATTTTAAATTCTAAGATTTGCGTGTGTAGACGATTGAGGATAAATTCCTTCAAGTTAGTCTTGTGTTTGTTTTATTTTCAGGTGTACAAATGAAACAAAGCAGTGGAAAAGCCACACTGAGAATTATACTTTATTTATTCAAGTGTTGTGTATGTTTATTTATTTTGATGACAGAAAAAATAAATCTGTTATTATCAGCAAAATGGGAAAGTTGATGTATCCTAATAATTAGGTTTACATTTCACTAACTTGATTCTTAACTCAATTGTATCACTAACGTTGGTAGATGGGCACTGCAAGATTTTGATTAACTTCAGTCTTTCAAAACTGAATTCATAAAACTGGAATAAGAACATTTTATTTTATCATAGAACTGTAGAGCTGACATAACTAGGCCCACTTTTGAACCATAACCCTCTTATAATTGTCCTGGGGTCATATAGGCTACCAGAAATAATTTTCAAACCTTCAAGAATTATATAAAACATGAATCTAAATACATGGCCTCTTCATTGAATTACAGCAGACAAAAAATCAGTCTAGCTGCTACAAAAATCTATGGTGTAACGACCATATGTATCTCAGCAAAATAAATTGAGTTGATAGCATAGTTGTGCAGAGTCAGGCTTACAGAAAAAGAAAAAACTGCTTGCCTAGGGTCAATATGACCCAAGATTAGGCTGCTTTTTATAGTATAAGCAGCTCTGTCTAACAAAGTGTGTCACAAACTCACCAAGTATTTCCTCCTACTCCTAATAAGTATACTGTATTAATGAGTAGGAAATCGATACATTTGTAGGCATAGAAAAGTGGGCCTATTCCAAAAGATACTAGCATGAATGCTAGTTATAGGTATAAAAAAGCTTATAGCCTACGTTTTTCCAATAAGCCTAGGTTTTTCCATATTTATTCCATAATGTATCAGAACTACTAATGCCCCCTGATTTCTGACATTTTATACCTGTGTGTCTGAATATACTACAAAACAATACAAATATTTTTATTTAAGTCTAAATGGTACATTTAGGGGCCCTGGAGAGTTAACAAAACAGCCGATGCTGTTTATGACTAGTTGGTTGTATTCTACACTTATAGCTGCAGCATTGTGCCAACTTTCACATTTGTATTCAAAGACTTAAATGAGTCATGACATAAATTAGTCCCTGGGTCATATTGACCCCTTAATGTAATAAGTGTTATTATTTTTTAAGAAAATAGGAGGGTTATAATACCTATAAATAAATCGTGCAGTGCCCACCATGCCTGACAATTGGGCTAAAAATCAAACCTCACTAAGGTCAAAACATGTCCTGTATATTTCACATACACTAGCGTACACTGGACATGTCTCAAGCACCAATTAAACATCACAGCTTGCAGACATGTCAAATACAAAATGAATACCATCGATTAACATTGCAATTCTATTCTCAAGATTGAACAAAAACAAAAACAAAACTTGCTAAATCATGCCCTGCTATATCAGCCAAAGTCAAACTCACACATCCTTTTTTCAAACTGTGAAAGTGGAATTGGTATTTTGCTCATCTGTCAAATCACCAATTAATAATATCTCTGACATGGCCCCACAACTTTGTGATCCACAGGTTAACTCCAAGCTCTGTCAAGTACTGAATCTCTGGCATCAACATCTTGCGGCACAATTTGCGGTGTGCCTTGTCAATATTCTTCTTCATATTGTAGCCCATGATGGATTTCTCTCCAATGGGCTGCCAGGGCTGCATAGCAGTCTCCTGAATGCTGCCAGCCTCTACTGCTTGGCCACCCTCGATACAGATGGCTGCCATTTTTGCATTCCTTCTTCGCAGTTCTGCTATATCTTCTGACATTCTTTGCCATCCGTACGCATCCACTTTCTTCCAGAAAGTGTTATTGAAATGTTGGTACAATTTCCAGTCAACTGAGTTCCATTCAAGGGCCCTGGCTCTCAGCTGAGGGTTCATCTTAGAGACTTTAGATTTGTTTCGAACATTGAGCTTAAAGAAGAGCAGATCATCCATTTCCCAGCAGAGGGCATGCTTGAGCAGGATAAGAGATTCCTCAAAGTATTCCACCAGCATGACCAGCTGAAAGCGATCAGAAATGGATCTAATGCCCTGCTCTACTCGTGGATCCTCCAGATTCAGAGTGTTGTCCTGGCCAAAGTCAAAGAACAGCAGATTCTTGAGGTAGAAAGAGTTAAATCCCTCCGGGTCAAAGTAGTAATGCGGATCACGTAAAAACTCACTCAGCTTGTCATTGCCTGGAATCGTCCAGGTCATGGGTGCGAGACGTCCAAAGTAGTGGAAAGATGATTCAAAGAGCTCTGCCGGGTCTCTCAGAATAGTAATGTAAGAAGTGTCTGCAGGAAGCAGCTTGGCTACCTCTGGTCCATTAAAGCGCATGTGATTACAGATTATATTAAAGCACATTCCAGGTTTGTAGTCCTTCACCTGGGAACGCAGAAAAGGGGAGGGGTAGAAGAAGTCATTTCTACTGTCAGGGAAGGCAAACTTCAGCTTGTGCTTCTCTCCAAAGCGGAAGAAAATGTTGAGAAGTGTGCTGCTGGCCGTCTTGTGGGTTTTCATGAACATGATATCAACCTTTGGGGTACAGAGGTAATTTTGGGTAGCAGATTGCTCAGAGATGTTTGCGGCTGGTGGAATGTGGAGTTGGGCTGGCCGGTGAGCACAAGAGTAAGGCACTGGGACCCTGTACAAACACAGTAAAATCATAATGAGTATGGTATATCATGGCATAATATTGTATTTGGTCAAATCTTAATGTCACCATTGTATTATAACATCTACAAACACTCGCTTTGGTATTATAATTGCATTTCATTGCATTGCAGTGTCCTCTCCGGAAACCATCACCTTATGGTGGTGGAGAGGTTAGGGTGCCCCTATGAACCTGGGGGCTGTGTTGTCTGGAGCCTTGTGCTCCTGGTAGGGTCTCCCAAGGCAAAGTGGTCTCAGGAGAGGGGCCAGACTAA
>JAODTR010000024.1:1603718-1658496 GCA_025399935.1 Amblyopsis rosae
GGCCCAACATCTGCCGGACAAAGTTACACGTGATAACTAGTAGGCCTACTAAACTGGTAGAAAGCCTATGATGTTGCGCAATAGTCTCACCACGGACTGAGATCACGTTGTATATAAATGCCCCAGAATCACACTATTTCGGAAGCTCTGCGCAACGAACTTGACCATTCAAAACAAAAAAATGGCGATAATACTGCAGACTTGGGGGCACTTTTGGGGCACCCTTAATCACCGCAAGGACATTTTCTTCACCGCGACAGCCCTACTTCTTCCCTACCTGATAAAGCTGAATAGACTGTCAGAAGACTAATTTCACTGGTTGAACAAATAATGGAAATATACAAATGTTGGCTACATTAAAAGTAGCATTGTCTGTGATAACTTGTGGCAGACTAAGTAACAAGCTAATGTATGCTACAGACTGTATAGCAAAGTGTTTGTGTTGCTTAGCTTGTAGCATATTTGTTATGCATATTTCTTGACCGCTACCGTAGTGCAGTTTTATAAGTGGCATTTTATGTTGCTACAGGCTACTGAATATCAGCACGGCGTGTCTGTGATTATCTCAGACATTTCACCGCACAGACTCTGACACTCAAACTTTTTTTATATTGTCAGTTAATGATCGGTTAACGAGTGTTGGTTATCAGTTTTTTTGAGCATGCTCATTGAGCAAATGAGCATCCCTATTCAGAGCAAATTGGTTTGGTTGGGTTTTTTCTCTCCTGTTGTCAGTAATGTAATTGTGGTTCTCCATTCTCTCTTTAGAAAGAATATTTTCAGAATTATGAACTAGGTCTCCAGTCCCTATGTAACTCGTACCAGAGCCGGGCTGATGCCAGGGCAAAGGCTGTGGAGGAGAAGAGCAGTAATGCTGAGATTAAATTGAAGGAGGCGGATGAGAAGCTACAGAAATTACGAACCAACATTGTTGCGCTTCTCCAGAAAGTACAGGAGGTATAACACTGTTAATTGCCAGCAAGTGGCAACCCCTAAAAAGTGGAATAAATTGGCCTTTCTATAGCATTAATGTGTTCTCTATTATACCTGTATATCACAAAATGCATGCATGCATTGACTTTAATGTTAGTGAAACAATACGCTTTAATGTTGTTGTTTGTTCTCTTGCAGGACATCGACATAAACACAGACGACGAACTAGATGCTTACATAGAAGACCTTCTCACCAAGGGTGATTGAAGAAGACAAGTAGAAATAAAAACAAAACAAAAAGATGCAAAAGGAAAGCGACAAAACATATTTGCATAACCGGACTAAACAAAATGGGCTGGGCTCACTATTCCATCCTTGACTTGCTGATTTCTCTGTAAAGATGTATTTGTTCTTGCTTCTGTTCTAAAGGGGCTGACTTGCACAGGCTCCAAAACACATCTGAGATCTTTAATCCTGATCTTGCTAGTCTTTGGATTAGACCGTTATGCCCATGGAAATGTTTTTGTTAAAACATTTTAATTATCCTAGCATGCTTTTTGACTGTTTTCTTTCTAGGTTTTTGGTCTGTAGCTTGTTTGGTTTAGTTTTTAGTCCTCGTTAATCTGTTATTGATCACTCCTTATAAGGAACCCTACTAGATTCAATACTGTAGCTTCTTCTTTTATGTGGTCAACTAATGCTTTATTATTATTCAAGTGGTTTTATTAAAAGGAATACATTATGTTTATATTTATGGAGCCTTTTTATTTTTTTATGTCTAGCGGCAACAGACTGTGAAGCAAATTATATTGTAGATCAGTGTTTTGCGTAAACACTTTACAAACATAGATATGACATAATGATCTGCTCAGTGGGTTGTACTGTTGGATGCTGTTCCTCAATATGAGGTATATTCTTATTTTTGTACTTTTAATGGTCTTTATTGTATTTTGATCTCTAAATTAGTTCATCCTGTCTGGGCTCACAGTTGAGGTCAGATGAAAGATGGGATGAAGCACTTAGTTCTGGATGTTGCTTTTGAAATTAACAAGACATTTTAAAGAAACTACAAAAGATTAGTAAAATATTTTTTATTTAGACAATGTTATTCCTGTATCTGTTCTGCTGAAACTGCAATAGGCTCCAGTGTTTTGTTAAAAGTGTTGTTAAAACAGTGAACAATTACAAATATTTCTCAAATGCCTCTTCGGGAAAACATTGCAGACATTGATACTGTATTGGAATAGAAAATAAAAATGGGGGTAAGCAGTATACAGGGCAGCCTTCTAATGTAGGCTATCTTGTTTAGCCTGTTAACTTATGATATAATACATTGCCACACCCCCAATAGCTACTTTGCTTACCGAGGAGTTGGCAACACTGACAGAAGCTCTCGCGACAAAATGTCGAATTATCGCAAGATTTCTTTATGGACTTTGTAGGTTACTACGACGCAGACTAGTAAGAATTTGTTGTATTTTATCTTGTGTTTAATGTTGTTGTTTTTCGTTTAGAAAACATTTTGATTATGTGGGACGTGTTATTGAGCTCGTATCATCTCAGTCATATAACTTTAACTTCTCATTTGTACTTCCGCATTTATTTTTGTAGCCTACAAATCCACTGTACCGTAACGTACCGTACATAGCCTGATTATTCGTTTGGCTCTAAAATATGTTCTTACCAAAATTAGTATTTAATTATATCAAGAATATAGGGATTATTGCAGTAATTGTATATTCGCTACGCTTGCATGATAGAATTTAACGACCTTTGACATACATTTGTTGACTGCTCACATTAGCCTACTGTTCATAACAGTAGCGTATCAAGTATGATCTGTAATGTATTTTAAAGCGAATCAATTTAGAAATAATGACGCATAATGGATAAAGTGAGTTTGTGAGCTTCGAATAGCTAGCTAGACAGTCTTTATTTTGTCTCATCGCAGATACTCTTAAAATCCAATCAGAGCAACAATGTCAGTGTTCTCAGCACTCCTCCACCGACACCTACGTGGAAGCCTTTCTAAGGTGTCATGTTGGATGCCCAGGACACTCCCACTCTATCACATCAGATCAGTACGTGCATTACATCAAGGGACAACATCAGCACCCCATGAAGACCATCTCTGGGAAGCAGATAGGGCTTCGTTATTCTCCAGTGGCAGGATTGGGCCGTTCTTCCAGGACAGACCTGTCCTGAAGAACCCGTTTCTAGAGGATGCCTTACTGCAAGGATACCTGAGGAGACACCTGCCACAAGAGGTCAGAACAATGTCATTAAAAATATCTATTTAAATATAAGAAATATTTATACTTTTCAGTTTTATTATCTTTATCAAGGATGTTATTTTTCCTGAATAATCAGGAGTCCTGATTTTGCAACCTCGAAGAAGTGACCCAACCATAAAGTTTCTGTATTTCTCTTGGATTCTGGCTGATTTTCTATATTTACATTATTACATTGAGTTGGTTTACAAAGACTATCCTAAACATTTAGCTTGTAGTGTGGCTTTCTGAATGTATTGTCAATAGCCTATCCAATATTATTTTTGAGGAACTATACAAGAGTTAATAAAACTAATTGTGTGAGAAGGGAATGGTAAATTAGTTTAGCAGTAACATGCATATGGATTGACTATCACTTGTGCTGCTCTTTGCTGGAAGTGTGGATATTGTGTGCATTACATTCAACAGTCTTGTAGGGCTACTGTGCGGTACAGATCAGCTTGAGTACAATTATGAATATTTCAAACATCAGAAAATGTTAATTTGAAGGTGAACCAGAATGATGCATTTCATGGTTAAAATGGTCAAAATGATCTCTAGAACATACCCTGGATAACCCCAGTCAAAGTTCAGTGTATGGGGGCAGGAGCATTGCTTTTTCAAAGCTCCCTCACTCTTACGCAAAAACATATGTAGCCTATCTTAGGCCCTGGTGGTATTTTGTACACGGCGTGGATGCGTGCGCGCACTCCAAACATTTTCCTACCATTTGATGCTTTGCCAATCACATGCTTGCTTTATACCTTTAGGTGTAAATGTTTTAAAACAATGAATGGTAGCCTACCTTAGGGCCCCTGCTTTCATCTCAGACATGAACTGAGGTTTGTTTTATAAAAATGACTGCTGTAATTGCATCCTTACAGGCAGTGTTCTCAGACTTATGCAGATTTGGAGAGTGGGTGGCCAGCGAGGTGGATGGGTGGGGTCGGGAATGTGAGGACACGCCTCCTCAGTTAGTAAACTTTGACCCCTGGGGTCGCAGAGTGGACCACATCAGGACTTCCCCGGCCTGGAAACGTATGAAAGTCCTATCTGCACAGGAAGGGCTTGTTGCCATTGGCTATGAGAGGACCGTTGGTGAATGGAGGCAAGACTCTTGTACTTTTAATACTCTATCTCAGTGTCTATTAAAGTGCCTGATGGTAATTTACTTGTTTGTAATATGAACCAGCCGTGTGTACCAGATGAGTAAACTGTACATTTACTCACCTTCATCGGGCCTCTTCACCTGCCCATTGGCCATGACCGATGGAGCTGCCAAAGTCATCCAGGTGTGTGGGAATGGTTCCTTCTCTATTTAATGTACTTGTCTTTCAAATAATAATGTGAATGTTTTTTTAATTATTATTGTTATTAGTGTTTTTTTTCTCACTGTTTGTAGTCCCTAGGCGTGTCAAGGCCAGTAGAAGAAGCCTTCAAGCACTTGACCACTCGGGACCCGGCATATTTCTGGACCTCTGGGCAATGGATGACTGAGCGAAGGGGAGGGTCTGATGTGGGTTAGTAGTGCCTAGTCTATTGTAATGGTTTGTGGTCAAAACTATTTTAATTGAGGCCAAATAAATGCTAATAATTACGTAACCTCATGAGGTAAAAACTAGTTTAAATGTTGGCAAAACACTATTGGAGGCAAGTCATTATACTGCAAGAAGTTTTTATATATATATATGTATATATGTGTTTCTTATTATTATTTTCATATAATAATAATAATAATAATAATAATAATAAATATTATTAATATAATTTTTTTTTTTGCTGTGAAATATCCAAAAAAGCTATTACTGTACATCCTATTTCTGAAATGGGATCTTTACAATCTGTGATATAATTGCATGCCACACATCAACAAATCTGACTAGATTGTAGTTTTGAGTCACAGTGCCAATGTCCTTTCTCTCTCTCCAGCAACTGGCACAGAGACAGTGGCTCTTCCCCAGGGAGATGGTTCCTACAAGCTGCATGGCTTCAAGTGGTTCACCTCTGCCACAGATGCAGACATGACTCTCACTCTGGGTAGAGTCCAAGACAGCTCTGGAGCAACCACACCGGTACTTCTCATGTTCCAGCGTCACTCTCCCACCCTAAGCTCCTCCACACACATCTTACTGTTATCATGTGCTCCTGTTTCCATGGTCAGGGTAGTAGGGGCTTGTCTCTGTTCTATGCGGAGGTGAGCCGAGACCAAGATGGCAGGCTGAAGGGTATAGAGGTACAGAGACTGAAGGACAAACTGGGGACGAGACAGGTGCCCACTGCGGAGCTGCTGCTAGACGGCCTGTCTGCACACAGGGTCAGTTAGAGCAACACAGATCACTGTTGATTAGGATACACATTCCCACGCACTTTATCTTCACAGGTGATAGCTTCAGTAGTAGCATTGCAGTGGAAATGTCCATTATTAACTGTGCTAAACACCATAATATACTGTATAATACCACAGAGATCCATTGATATTTTAAAATAATTTATAAGAGA
This sequence comes from Amblyopsis rosae, assembly GCA_025399935.1. NCBI lineage: Eukaryota > Metazoa > Chordata > Actinopteri > Percopsiformes > Amblyopsidae > Amblyopsis > Amblyopsis rosae. Next base: position 1,609,421 of record JAODTR010000024.1, read on the forward strand.
ACTTTAGAAAATATTTTGATATTAAAATACACTTTTTGATGCTTGAATCTGGAATGAGTAGACTATTTAAAACAACAACAATATTAATCGTTGTCTAATGTCTTCAGCTGTCAGAAGAGGGCAGAGGTGTGGCATCCATAGCTAACATGCTGACTATTACTAGGATCCACAATAGTGTCTCAGCTGTGTCAGCCATGAGAAGGTACAATGTCCATATTTGCTTTATAGGCTGCGTGATGGTCGCTGTATACATCTGTGTGTGCATGGCTAGGCTTATTAAATGTGGGCTGTATGTGTTTCTTACAGGATGGTTCAGTTGGCTCGTGACTATTCTACTCATCGCACTGCCTTTGGCAAGCTTCTTAAAGACCACCCACTCCACATCCAGACACTTGCTAGAATGGAGGTACAGAAATCTTGCATTAAAGGTCAGCTGTCAGAAAATTCCACAATTTTCAGCTTGGGCTTTGTTTTTCTATCCATCTCAGTGGACTGGATATATGTGGTTAGTGGACACCATGTCATTTATCACATAAAATAGCCTCCATTTCTCAGAACTATCAGAATAAACTTTTCAGAAAAAAGGTGTTCTTGGCCATTTCTAAAGCTGTAATCAAACCCTAAAATGCTGATGCTGCTCCAGATGCTCAATTCGATTGATGAAGGGTCCGTTTTATTTCTTCTTTAATATGTAAAACAGTTTGAAGATGTGCTAAATTAAGTGAAAAAAGATTTCGTAATTATCATAACAATCACATTATAAACTCGGGGACACACTTTAACACAACGTGCCATTGGAACACAGGAGTAATGGTTGCTAAAACATTTATGTACGATCATGTAGATGCTGTATTTGATGTTATTGTAATGGACAAAAAAAAAGAAGCTAGGACATTTCTGAGTGACACTACACTTACAGTAATATACAGTACATTGCTCAAATACTCTTTACTAAGTGGTGTTGTGCAACAGTTTGGCCAAGCTAGTTCCAAAATTGTAGGAGGAGCAGCAAGTATGAAGCCCCTAAACACATCTTTTTTTGAAAACTGATATGACAATCTAGTCGTAGACGCCTTATGGGAACTCTCCATTTGTATATTGTGTTTTCTTCGGTCAAGGTGGAGACTCGGGCAGCTTTCTTGCTGACGATGGACGTGTGTCGCCTGTTAGGCCGAGAGGAAACAGGGCTTTCGTCTCAGCAGGAAACACATCTGCTACGTCTGCTAACACCAGTGGTCAAACTCTACACTGGGAAACAGGTACAAACCTCCCACCATTGCTGTAACGGTACTAAATAACCACATCACAGCATGCTGCAGTTCTGCTCTTGATATTAGTACCTTTTGCCTGTCCCTGATTTTGGGTAAATAAAGTGAGCTTGAGTAATATATACGTATGTACAGTTGTAAGCTAAAGTAAAATGTTCTACTGATGCCTTTCTGCTGTCTTTTTATTTTCTCTCACAGGCAGTTGCTGTGATCTCTGAGGGTTTGGAGAGCTTTGGTGGTCAGGGATACATAGAAGACACAGGGTTGCCTGCCTTGCTTCGGGATGCACAGGTGGGATCATTTTAGATAAATTAATGTTGACATTGTTAAATGTAAAGTCAGCTATTGCAAGCTAAATGTAAGCTAGTACATTTTTTGTCAAATTCAATAAATATCTCCTCGCATTTCGCTAGCTTACCATTGTTGAAAAAAATAGTCTGATACTTCTGCACAGCACTGGCTCTGTAAATATTAACATAAACAACGTGGCAATCCCACTCCCACAGGTTTTGAGTATATGGGAAGGCACAACAAATGTTTTGTCCCTGGATGTACTACGCTGTGTAGCTCGTACCTCGGGATTGGTTCTTGAGGCTTACTTTACCCACACCAAGGTCAGGGAAGCAGCTTTTACATTTCCCCATTTATTCTGTTCAGAAAGTAGATGTGCATCTACTGTATGTTATCCCCTCCCAGTCCCTGCTTGCATCAGTCTCTGGGGTTCCTTCACTGGATCCAGCTGTGAAGGCAATAAATAGTGCTCTTGCTGAACTGGGGGAGTTTATCCAGGAAGCAGCTACCAAGCCACCCGGTTACCTAGAGCTGGCAGCAAGAGACCTGGCATACAGTTTGGCTCGCATCTATATGGGTAGCTGCTGTATAGCCAACATAGTATTGTCAAACACATTACAATGAATGTCTCCATTTAAATATACAATAGCATACATAAACATCACCACTTTGCACTGCTAACATAACTGTGTGTTCATTTCAGGCGTTCTTCTCATAGACCATGCATCTTGGAAAGAGGCATCTCATTCAGATATTTACGCAGCTCTCAGGTAGTTTGAATCTTTGCAATGGGGCCAATTTGGTTTAATGGTCTATTTATAGCCTCCTATTAGTTGCAACATTGTATGTTGTCAATGTATTAGGTGGTGTGAGCAGGACTTGTGTCCAGTGGTGTCAAGAAAGGCTAGTGGGTGGTACAGTCCCAAGACTCCTTCGCAAGATGCTGCCTTGGTGTACGAGCAATGACCGAAGAGCTTCTTTCCTACCAACCAACCAACCATGGAGATAATTGTTTTCCTTATGTTGGTAAGAGTGATCTCTAGACCACTCCCACATTTTTCTCTTGCATAAGAGAAAAGCAAAAATAAGAAAATATTGGTGAATCCCAGGAATCAGTGTGCTAACAAAATATGGAAATATGTTCAGTTAATTGCTTCCTGCATGAATCCCAATGTTTTGTAAGTACACATTACAATTATTATACTGAAGAAGAAAGAATTAAAATTGTATAATTGCATCCCGCGGATAAGCGGGAGAAGATGGCTGGATGGATGGATAATTGCATTTAGTTTTCTGTTTGTTTCATCTCAAAGGTAACCTGTATTCTGGATTTTGCTTTTATCCAAAAAACACATCAACTGTAAAACTAGAAAATATTCGGTAGGCTGTCTCCTGAATATTCCCTAAATATAGTTTGACACAAGATCTAGAGCAAATGTTTATTATGCAATGTTGAAATTGTATTTTGCAAAATAAAATCCTAAAAATAAATAAACAAAACAACAATGAAATAAACGACTCTACACTTTCCCTGTTCCTCTATGCATGTCAAAATAGCCTTTGTAAATATATAAACCTGTATTTCTATTTATAAATGCACCAAGTGGTGCACGTGACTATGGGAGGAGGTTCCATGAACTTGCTCAGTCAGAAAAACTGGGTGGGATTTGATACTGTGGACACTGCACATTCGCGGACGTGAACGCATGGGTTCAGCTTTGCTCCGTTGGAGAAATCTAATGTTTTAATCTAAGGGCGACTTGACACGAGTCACATGACTACAATCACTGCGTTTATGTAGCACTTAGATGTGAGAGACACGAGATTTGCCCCCGGATAAAGTGAATTATGACATTTCAGATTTTACAGAGGTTTTTGCTGGTGGTATTTTGACACCGCACGACGGCTGACTCCCAGCCATATGTCTCAACTGGGTCCCCTTCAAATCATTTGATTTACCGCGGAACCATGTCTCAGGAAAACATCGACGAGGTAGGCATATGAGAGAAAAGCTACAGCAGGCTATATTTACTCACTTAGCCTTTGTTAGTTAGTCTTAATCTTATTTGGACATAAATATTTAACAAAACAAACACTAGTCATGTTCAATCTCCAAACCGAATTAAGGAAATTTTGCCCCACAATATTTGGACAGTTGTCAAGTCTGATGTCAGCCTAGCTGTCACATGACGGAGTATAGCCAAATCCTGCAAGTTAGGAATGTAGACACACCTGACTCCTCACATGAAGTTGTTGCATGTGAAACGTCAAACGTTCTGACTAGGGCTTTGACATACTGTGTATTTGTGACAATAACATGCGTAATTTAACAACTTCCAGTGTGACCATGTAATGAACCTGAGCTATGCGGACCGCTGTGCTTTTGTGAAGAACACCTCGGACTGCAGCTCTGAAGATGGCTTCATCGACTATCTGCGTCTAGCCTTCTGCCTGCTTCCCCCAAACCTCACACCCCTTACCATCACTTTCTGTGTAAGCCAACCTTTGGTGTGAATTTTGATTTATAGATGCCACTTATAGCAGCAATCTGTCAGACTGGAATGATAACTAGAATATAAGGTTTGTTCCAATGCAAATGCAGGATCTATTTACTGGTCACGTGCTAATTACAGAAGAATATATTTGTGCATTTATACTGTTAGTTACATCATGCAATTATGGCATGCAATATGTCTATATATAATAGGTCTAGAGAATATTAAACCCCTTTTTTTTATTTATTGATTCTACAGATGATATGGCTTCTCTTCTTGTTCGTCATCCTTGGATTAACTGCATCTAAATTGTATGTGTTTTTATTACATTTGAATGGGCTTGTACATCAAAATGATTTGTTTGTCCATCATTGATATATCTGCCTATCGACTAGCTGCATTATAACAGGTCCTTTGTACTTACACTTTGCATTGCAGTCACGTGAAAGATGAATATCAGTGAAATGTTGTAAACGTTTCACTTATGTTTCATAAGGTCTTGGGACGTGCTATTGTTTTGCTTCTGCTTTTTCAGTCCTTATGCAAACAATTTCATAATAAAATGGGCAAACCACACATACCATGACCACACACACATTATATTTTTAAACCCATGGACAAGAATATTGTGGGTAATGTAGAGCTAATAACTATTATGTTATTTATTTTTTATTTCATGCTATATTCCTACAGTTTCTGTCCTAATCTGTCAGCCATCTCTACGACTTTGGGACTCACTCATAACGTGGCTGTATCCTTTACCTCTAACCAGCCGACTAGGGCTGGCCACAAATATTTGATTATTCGTGTATTCGTTCGTTGGGTACTTGTTTGATTTAAATATTGGGATTCAAGTATTAGTTTTTTCACATTATGCATGCATGTTTCCCATTAATAATAACAATAATTAAAGAAGAGAGCAAGGCTATTCATTCAACACACACTCTTATTGGCTAATATTTGACAGCTCTGACTGGCTCAATTGATGTGTCAAAGTGGCAATTTTGAGCGCATCGCTTACATGTGTGCTCACTGAAGCTATGAATCGAATTATACTTAATTATATTTGAGTGTTTTTAATGTTTTTTTTTTTCTTTCCCCACCACAATACCATCAAGTGTTCGAAAACTGTAAAGTTCGAAACTTGTAAAATGGTATTCGGGACAGCCCTACAGCCTACATTATAATACTTTTCCTATTTTTAATGAGTTTCACTGGTCATCACTTCAGTAGGAGTAGGACCTAAAGTATCAAACATTTTAACGTGTCCCCCACCCCCCTCTTTCTAATTACTGAGGTTTGTATAGACTTTACGTGTTTTGTTTTCCATGACTGGCATGATTTGTCAAGGGTGTGACCTTTCTGGCATTTGGTAATGGAGCTCCAGACATCTTCAGTGCCATGGCTGCCATCTCCCATCCACACACTGCTGGGCTGGCTGTTGGGGCGCTGTTTGGTATTGGACACACACACACTTGGACGGACACACACACACTTAGACTTTATCCTTTGAATCTTTCCTCGTCACTGTCTCCACAGGGGCTGGTATATTTGTTACAACTGTAGTTGCTGGCAGCGTGGCACTAGTCAAGCCCTTCACTGTGGCCTCCCGTCCATTTCTGCGTGACGTTATCTTCTACATGGGAGCAGTTTTCTGGACGTTCGTTATCCTCTACAGAGGAACTATTTCACTAGGAGAAGCAATGGGTAGGCTACGTGCAAGCACGCGCACACACTCATACATTTTGTCAATATTTCTCATTTTATGGTTGACAGTGTGTTCTTTTTTTTATAGGGTACCTGGGGCTCTACGTGGCTTATGTCCTGATTGTTATCATCAGTGCGTACATCTACAACCAGCAAAAACACTTAGCAAACGCTGCTGTTTCCAGTATTCCCACACATGCGGCAGGTAGAGGATGTGTACCCACAAAACCACAAAACCACACATGTAAAATGTTAAGTCACCCCGTTAAAGTTGTTGATAACATTTGTCTCTGCAGACTTCCTGTCATCTGGGTCGTTTGACTCTCAGTTGTCCAATGAGAGCGTCCAACAGGATTGCGGTATGAACACTGCTGCAATGTATCAATGTAAGTTTGACAATACCACATGTTGCGGTTGAGACTGAAGTGTGTGTACGCGTGTGTGTGTACGTGTGTGCTTTCCAGACGCAGAGTATAGGCCCTTGCTTCCACACACTGAATCCACCAGTCAGGTTTTTCTGAGCTCTCTCAATCCTGTGGACAACGGGAAGTGGAGGAGGAAGTCGAGATGCTGGAGAGTCCTCAAAGTATTAAAGGTGTGTGTGTGTGTGCGCGCGTGCATCTGCATAAGGGGGGGCTACAAAGAGTGCACTGGGCTCGGCTGATTCCTTCTTGGTCTGCTGGCCTGGACTCTTGCCTGGTATATTTTGTACCTGCTAGAGTGCATTCAAAAGTCACAAGCAACGTAATTTGTAGAGCAAATACACGACTGTTGACTAAAGCCTGTCCATGACTCTGTGACTGTATGTGGGAGGAAGGGAGGTCTGGAAAAACAACTGTCTTCACGTGTTGGTCATGATTCACTTAGTTATCGTCAGCGATTGTAAGCAAATCAAATTCTTTTTTGTCAAATTCAGCAACCAACTGCTAGCCCGTTTTGAAAAGATAATCTGGTGTTACTACTGCATAACCCTTGCTCTGTAAATGGGAACACAAAGTGGTGCAGACCACACATCAATACCATAGCCAGGGCATGATGTTGTTTCCATTGGGTAGGGCGGCGCTTCTGAGGGAGCACCCTATGGCATTGAATAGATGCATTTTGATGGGAGTTAAGATATCAACAAGCTTTCTCCAGAAGGAGTTAACCTGCATCTGTCCTCTCTCCACCAGGTGCCACTAGAGGTTCTTCTGTTGCTGTGTGTCCCTGTAGTTGATCCTGATAAAGAAGACAGAAACTGGCGGCGCCCGTTAAACTGTCTTCATCTAATTACTGCTCCACTGGTCTGCCTCCTCACCTTCCAGTCTGGAGCATGTAAGTCTTTGCTGAAGGCTGCCATCATATTATCATCTGGTCTCACCTGCACTGATCATCCCTTGCAACTGTCTGTCTAGATGGAATGTATCTCATCAGAGGGGACCTTCCCCTGTGGCTCTTGACTCTTCTCTTGGGCATTTTTCTTGGAGCTATTGTCTTCTGTACAACAACAAATGATTCTCCCCCATCTTATCACCCTGTAAGTGCCACATATTTTGACTGTGATTGGATAATGGTAAAACATAGACATGCAGTGCTGAAGTTTATATTTATATTTAAGTTTAAAATGCACTTTTAGGTTCTATGGCTTTTCCCCACCACTGGTACCAGCTCGACTTTACTCGCCTTGCCACTATTTGCTTTAGGGAGCTTTTCCATTGCATAGTATCAGCTCTACTCGACTCCACTTGCATCGGCACAGGTCTTTATCCACAGCAGATTGTACCTGGTCGTCATAGTGACGGCGCTGTTCGAACCACTCCTGCAGTAGATAGTAGGTACAGTAGTAATTTTTATTTCTTACCTTGTTGGAATGTCCTTCGGTAGCCATGTGCAGCCCAACAGTTCATAGACATCTTGGACAACCTTCACTTTACATGAATTGCCCTGTCCAGCTCTCACTAAATAATTACGCTGTCGAGAACAATCTGGACTTACTCAATTGATCACAATGTGGTTTTGCGTTTTTGCCATTTAATAAAAGGGCAATAAAAAGTTGGTACTACGCAGTGGAAAAGCTCCCAAAGCGAGCAGAGGCAAATTGAGTTGAGTTGGTACCAGCAGTGTGAAAAGTGCCATTGGAGTACGTCTTTGTCCCCCATTTAGCACTGTTTTAGACTACATTTTTATGTAGGTGTAGATATGTTAGGTATTTTTATCTTTGTTTTGCATTGTTCACTATTTTTAACGGAGACAATAAATTAAACAACTAGGTTGTTCTGTCCCTTGGTTGTTTAGCAAATTGTAGTACTTTGACATGTCCTTGGTGTGATTCTGCTTGTGTTGTTGTTTCTCTCTAGGTATTTGCTCTGCTTGGGTTTGTGGTGAGCGCCGTGCTAATCAGTGCTGCAGCGTCAGAGATAGTCAGCCTTCTGCACATGCTCGGTGTAGTTCTGAGTGTCAGCAACACTGTCCTGGGTCTGACGTTGCTGGCTTGGGGAAACAGCATAGGAGGTGAGTTTCTAGACATACAGTACATGTATCCTGTTCAATATCTGTCAAACAATAATACAAAATGCAACACAAATATAACAATGGGGCCCAAAGCTGAATTACACAAGTGACTCTTACTCAGATCACATGCTCAACCTCTTCTTCCCATTTAAAAATGTTTTAAATCTCTTTCACAAAAGGATTGTAAACATATTGACAGTAACATAAATGGAGAGCTGAACTTAATCAACCCTGTAGTTTCATAAAATAAGCATACGTTTCAATTGTATTTATGGTTTATATATTCAAATGTGATGTTGTGTAAAGACTGACCCAACCCCACCCCTGCATGAGAACCATTGTAGTAGCAGCATCTGTAATTGGTCGATAAAATGCAACCTACCTAAGCAGGATGCGTATGTTTACTGTTTGTAGATTGCTTCGCTGACATCACACTGGCACGCCAAGGCTACCCAAGGATGGCTATAGCTGCCTGCTTTGGTGGCATCATCTTCAGTATCCTTGCGTGTGTGTGTGTGTGCTTGCTTGTGCACGAGAATGTATGTTAACAGACATGGCCCTCTCCTACTGTTAAGTGTCCTTGACCATGCACCTCCCAGACATGCTGTTTGGTGTGGGTTTGGGCTGTCTAATGCAGATGTACAATACCCACTCTAATGCAGAGGTACACTGCTACACCTCCACACATCTTTATTTTTGTAGTCACAATCCCTGATTGCTTGGAAGAAGTAACAGGTCAGGAATGCATTAAGGATGAATTTGAGTTATTTCATTCCTCCCCCTTTGTCAGTTGGAACCAGACGGCTTGCTGACGTGGGTCCTTGCCAGTTCCCTGGGTTTGTCTTTAGTGCTGTCCTTCGTGATTGTGCCGCTGTGTCGGTTCCATTTGGGTCGGACCTACGGGACCTTCCTCCTCGTCTTCTATGTAGTCTTTCTTATCATTGCACTGCTCACAGAATTTGGTAAGATTCACCTTTCTTAGGTCTATGGGATTACAAATGGAGGCCAAAAATACATGTTGGATGCACTAGAAGCTACACTGACTGGTGAAACTCAGGTAGCACCTTAAGCTCATTTGAAGGAGCATGTGTCTGTGTATATTTATACTGAAAATACATGTACTGTGGCTTGAAGCCATTGATGCTGTGCCTTTACCTAAATATTTTTTGTAATTACTGGAATAGTTTTGGTACATTAACTGAAACTGGCTGCTCAAAATGTAATTTGTTGTTCCACTTCTGTTTAGTTGTAAAACATTTACTACACAAATCAAGTGCATTGCTACATACATTTTGGTAAAAGGAATACATTTTTCTGTTTGTGTACATTGATTTACTAACTTAAAATGTCTGTATAATTCAGTTTACTAATCAATGTTTTGTCTGGATAAAATACATAACTCATCATTCAATAATTTGTCAGTATTTCAGCACATTGAATTGTGCAAGTAGTTATGTCTATAAGCAACCATCAATCCTCTTGCTAAAATGAACGGTTTATTAAAATTACTTTAGTAGAGCAATACATAATACCATTACATAAGTTATATAAAAGTTAAATTACTTCCTCAGTCTGTTAGTCAAGAGTTACATAATATAGCTGGTTGGGACTATTGGACGAAGGCTAAAAGGAGTGTTTGTCCATGTACTGTATGTTGAAGATAAGGATAGTTTTTAAATAGTTGTACCTGATTTAACACTTTAACTAAGGCATTATATTTAAGACAAAATACACCAAGCTGATGACAATCCTATTGCTCCATAGATTTACCCCCACCCCACAAATGACATTGTATATTATGTTAAAGGTGTACGTTGCCTAATGGGAGGTCACGACAGCTCTGCTGCAGCACAAATTACTGGACATGCACACCGCTGCAGCTACAATACAGAGTCAATGGTACGGTAGAGCAACGGACCTGTGCACGGTCTGTGTCATTTAGTGGTGAGTGACAGTAGAGGTACCACTCCAACAAGGTCACATCACCTGCTGTGGCTGACTGTCAGGAGAACTAGCAGAGCGTAACCATGGAGACGCTGGTGGCAGCAGGTAGCAGAAGCTGCGTTAGTCAGCACAGTCAGGTGCAGGGAGAGCGTTAGGCTGACAGGCAGGGGACTGTGGCAGCTCAGAGACGGGACTATCCAGCACGCGTTCCAGACAGTCATCGGGCCGGTTCTCCTTGGAGTACTCTACGTACCACTCCTAGCGAAGAAACTGTGTTAGAGGGCATACTGAAATGGACCAGCAGGGGGCGGTAGTTGTACAACCGGTGGGGTCTCACCTGGATCTCCTCCTCATACATTCTAATGCTGAGGTCACTTTTGGTCCGTGACCTTCGACCTAGGTACACCAGTGACGTGTGCTGCAAAATTAAATTCTCCATTACTAAGTACAGTGTGCGTGCATGACTGATCTGGGGTTTAAAGGGCTGTCGTGTGTTGCATGGTTCTTACCCCACCACGGTCCATAGCTTTTAGGATTCCCTGGAGAGAGTTCAAGGAGGACATGCCAGGGCAGATGTGCTTGTAAAGCTCCAGCATGTTGAGAGCTTCATCACGACCCACCTCCACCTCAAACACCATGCCATTCTCATCTGGGACACATGATGTAGATGTTCAACTTGACAAAAAAAAAAAACAGCCACCTGCAGATGTTGCCGACCACACTCATCATTTAGCGCCGGGTGGCATAGCCACAGCTAGAGATCACGGTGAATACAAAGACCAATGCACTACATTGGTGTGACTACTCAACATGAAGACGGGACTCAGACCTGAGACCAAAAGGGCATGGGTTCGTGGCCCTACACTAGTTCACGCCACCTGGCCACGCAAACAGACCCACCTGCTGGCTCTCTGTTCTTGCGGCTGTAGTTCATGCGGAACACGAACGCATCGAGAATAAAAGCCACTATGATGGTCATCACCACCTGGGAGACGGGATTACACCGCAGGAGTACGCAGGTTAAGACTTGTACATACTCAGACAACGACGTGCACCTTTACACAGATCTCACCATGGTAACAATGTAGAAGGTCATGAAATACAGGCGAGTCCAGTGGGTTGTCATGGACGTTACCCCTTCCTACACAAAAGGTGGACAGGACTGGTGTCAGTGTGACATCACTACGGGCAGATGGGTCAGATATGCTTGGCGTGATATTACCATGGTGATGTACCAGTTGTTGACCACAGTCAGTTCAAACAGAGTCACTAGATGTGGTACAGGAAGTTAGGATCATAAATTCGGTTGACAGAAAAAGCTGTTCAATGAATACTCATACACGTTAAAATGTATGCTGACATTAAAGAGTTAAACCAAATTACACATACTGTACGTTAAAAGGAAGAACATTAAATACAGGTGTTTACCGAAGCTGCTGAGAATGTTATTGAAGTTATTGAGGTAATAGTAGCCCTCCTCCAGAACCGTCTTGTTGCCTATGGTAACATTGATCTGTCTGTAGGAGTCTGCTACTGTGCTGGTGCTGAGAGCGTGCGGAGAGAGAGCGCTACAGTTAGCATAACAAGCTAATTTTACTTAATTTGGACATCTTGTGCTACTGTGGTTGCAGATCTGGGTTAAGGGATGTACATCAAAGTGCAAACCAGCACAAAGACTAAAATATCACGTTACCGGTATCATAATTCTAAGGTTGCCAGTGCACACACACTCACTTGCAGCAGTTGGGGAAGACCGCCTCAGCAAAGAACTCCATTCCTACTATGGCAAAGGAGTAATAGAAGATGATCAAGGTCAAGCCCAGACTTGCCATCCTGGGGAAGAGCTCAAACATGGTGTCCAACACGTTGCGATACCTTTGCTTTATCTTAAATAACCTAGAAATAACATGAAGAACACACGTGCAGTCCTGTGTGAAATGCCACCATCTCAATAACCAACAACCTCATATCGAAAAGAGGCCCACCTGAGCAGCTGAAGGGGTCTGAGCACTACAATAAAGTAGAAAGGCTCCCTATCGAAGGCCAGAGCCATCAAGCCCAGGAAGGCGAATAATGTCACCGAGAAGTCAAAGCTAGACAAACAAAACAATAGTTAAATACCATGCATGCCATTGATGGCCTACAGTAATACAATGTCACATATCACTCGTACTGTAGATTAATGTAGAGCCACTACTTACAGATTCCACCCAGAGCTTACATACGCCATTGGCCCCAATCCTGTTATTTTCAATAACACCTCCACGCCATAAACTAAATGTAAAGGCCAAAACAAAGGCATTCATGTTCAAGGAGTTAGATTTGTCTGAAAATACCATTGTGGTTGAAATTGAAATTACAAGAGATCTGGGGGCACAATAATGCAATTGAGGAGTGTTTTTCTGTATTTGGCAACAGCATGCTCACCAGTCAGGAAGACAATGTAACTCCATGGAACAGATTTGGTCCAGGTAAATCCACCTAGGGGTGTAGAGGGGAGTCAAACGCTACAGCACACACCGTCTAGGCTGTGGGAGCAGTACAGTAGCTGGAAAGCACCTACCATTTAACATGTACATCTCCACGAGTATCCACACGCCATTGACAGCCACCACCACATCTGCGGACACAAGATTAAAGATGAGAGGCCTGTGACGGGGTCGTGCGCTCCACGCTGGTGTTCCTCGGCTACACTTACACATAGTGTACTGGAAGGCTTTTGACTTCACCAGCAGGTTGATCCCTATTCATAGGGAGAGCAGAGCAGAGGTGAGGGGAGAAAGACACATTCGTACCTGAGAATGAGGAACAGACGACTGCCCCGCTAGTTAAGGAAGAGATTCATTTGGTCCACAGATTAAAGATTAGCAAAAGCAGAAAACGAGAACTAGCCTTTGAAAATGAGGAAGGTTGTATGTGGAAGGTCATCGAACCAGTGTTCTCCACTCCGCCTTGCCTGCACGAGCGCACACACATGTAGATCAAAAGATCACTAAAGGAATAGCAATATAGGACAATTGTACAAGATGACCCAACAAGGAGAAACTTACCTTCCATTTAAGGTTCATAACCTCATAGAATTTATAAAAGCCCTGTAAGCTGTAATTGAAGAGCAGAGTGTGATTAAATGGCAAGGCAGGTCTAGAACATGCAGAATGCATTTGTAAGGCTTTTACCTGAGCATAGGAGCACCAGAGGTGTTCAGGGCTTTGTAGGTGAGGAAGCGGTCTCTCGTAGACATCCGTGGTCTGTAGAAGCGCATCAGGCCATCAAACTGCTTCAAAGACACACCCACTGGCCTCTGGAGAGAATGAAATGTCACATGCACAACGCAAGGCAGCACATATAAGAACACTGAAGGCACCATTTGCGTTAATGGAGACTGTACCTGACGGCTAACGAGCAGCTGAAAAGCATGGTCGATAGCTGAGCGCTTGTGAAGCAACAGCGATTTAAACTTCATTTTCTCGACACCGTTGAATGTATCAAACACCACTGCCAGGAGCTGGTGGGAGGGGCCGAGTGAACCAGACTAGTTACACATGCCTTTCCTGTTACAATAAGCCTGTACATATTCTCATTTGCTATTTTAAAAAGGGACACTCCTCAATTCCGTTACAGAAACTGGTAGAACCCCAACTTGCCTCCCCAGCTCACGGTTTAGGTTTGAAACACAACTGCACATCTGGCTATAGGTGGAGGGGTAGAAGTGTAGATCATGCTTAAGAGAGCTGGGGGAAGGGGGAGTAGAGAGGTCAGAGTGGTTGGGTCTATAAAAACGTTTATTTGTTTATGGTGGCAACTAGGGGTATCACGATACCAGATTTTCACTACACGATAATCGTGGCCAGAATAATTCACAATAACGATATTAGCGCGATATCTATACATACTAAAGCCGTTACATTCATCTTCAATTTTGTTTATTGTGTATTTTGTTGTGAGGTATCAAAGCTTTGTATTTTTAATCTGTAGTAGCAGCAGATGTCCAAAAGATGGCATCGTGTGTGAAATCCTAGCTGTGATTTCAGCTTTGTGACTCAGTACTATATGTGACACAATGTTTATGTTTTGCATGGAAAGGGAATCTTATGGCTAGACATAAAAGGAATGGAACATTGAGACTTAATGTGTTGATGATAATGTGCTTGCTAGCTCAGGGCAGGCTATTCTTGTTACCAATGAATGAGGAGCTTTCTCTAGTTTCTTTCATACACTAACACGTCACAGTGGAGCTAGCTTCGTCTTTTACAAACGGTAGAAACAAAAACCACCACAGCGTTTTAATGTAACAACCGGAGCTGCGCCTAGATCACGTTTAACTCAGGTGTGTGCTCCTCCGGTCAACATTCAGTCTAGCCAGCACTCACGCTATATTTAAAGTCGCGGGTCTGTCGGGCTTAACTGGAGCCGCTGGATTGTAAAACGATATTACCATACGTGTATTATCAGCACGATATCAATATTTCAACTGTTATAGTCAATTCCCAGCATATCGCGACACCCCTAGTGGCAACCACATAGGCGAAATTGAGGAATGTCCCTTTAATTGTGGAGTTTGTTTTGAAATGTATATGCTATCAGACTTGGAAGAGTGTAAGGTAATGTGTACCAGGTTCATAATGAAATAGAGTTCTATGGAGAGGTACACAATGAAGAAGACACAGGACCAACTGTTCCTGGCGTATGCTGGCATCATTACATCTGGAAAGCTATAGAAAACAGGAAATATGCCAGGAAATTATAAGACTGCAAAAACCATGGTAATAATACCAACGTTAAATGCAGAAGTGGGCCATTTTGCTTTGTGCGCACGAGAGAGAAATACAGTTATGCTGTACTTACTTTGCTGTGGTCAACAGTACGAACAGACTGACAACACTGTTCTCCAGAGTGTTAAAGTACTGTGGGGAGAGGAGAAGATGAACACCAAGAAACACTACACAACACACAAAAACATCTGGAGTGTAGTGTTTTCACCACTCAATTTAAACAACCCAAAGAATTCTGTTCACACAACCTACCGGGTCTGCAGTGTTAGGAGAGAAGAGACAGAAACCTGATAGGAGACACACAAAAAACAAACACTAAATAATAATATAACATAAAAAGACACACTCATTCCTATTTCATTTGTGTCTAACAACAGAAAGTAAAATCTGTAAATAACAAGTTATACATTAGCGGAACAGTGTACAGATGAGCATGAGTAAATGAACACGGTAAATGATCAAAATAGCATAGACTAAAAACAAATTTAGACAGACAAGAATCTACTTATTCCAAGCACGTTTAATGCATTATAGGCAGCCAGACACTTGTGTAGACAGAAACCCCTCAAGCACATCTTGTACGTGCACACCTTAACTGTCTAAAATCACACAAGTTTAGATGACGAGCGAAAAGAGCAGCTCTGGCGTGTTGGTAACGAGTTCCATTCCCTTGCCATCTTGGTTTGCTAGAGTGATCGAATTCCTGAGTGGGTGTGGAGCCAAGTTGTTTAATTATTATAATACAAAATATAGCATATGCACAATAAAAATGCAGATGGTAGATTCCATATTGAAAATGCATCTTACCCAAGATGGCAAATATAACCATGAAGAACAGCAGCAGTAGCAGAATATCAATAAAAGGTGGGAGAGACTGGAAGATCTGGCGCAGATTTCTGATTGAACGAGAGCAGCAGTCCGTCAGCAACCAGGTATACAGACAAAAGTGGTACGTAAAACGTTATGCGTGTGCCTATATGCCATCACGCACCTGCGCACAGCGCCACAGTATCGGCAGTCCACTAGGAATATGGGTCTAAGAGCCCTGGTCACTCGAAGGTGGGACGTCTGCCTTACAAGAACTACAATGGCCTCCACAAACTGGAGCAGCAACACACATGTCTACGCACAGAGAGAGGGGACTCCTCAGTACGACACACAGATACCTCCGCGGGTACTTGGTGGTACTACCATAGAACTATATGGTACATAAGAGGAAGCATAGCTTTTCAGGAAGACTAATGATGAAAACATTAGATTTGCCAAATATATTTGCTATAGTATGTGTACATAGTTTGTGTTCTTGGACAGACTAAAGGTCTTTAGTATTAGTGCATCATTGTGGAGTATTTCAACAAGTAAAAGATGTAATACACTCATAATTATGAAGGCGTTACCTTAACCATAGTCCTCTTGTGCCGTATGAATGTGTAGAACCCCAGCCAGCGTAGCTTCATGCATAGCTCAAACGCCACCATAGTCAAGGCTAGCAGCTCCAAGGTGGCATGGACCTGCAGGGGTCGAGGCCAACCTTAGCTGCCACAGAATGACCAGCCGCGCGTGTGCGTGTGCGTGTGTGTACTCACGTAAACGTCCAGGCGCAGGGACGGCACGGCGGGAGCCTCACACAAAGACAGCACCATCAGTAGCAGGCCCGTCAACAGCTCCATCATGTAGAAGAGGTGGTTGTGGGCAAACAGGTAAGCTGCCAACGCCTTTGGGTTCCGAGGGTGTGTGAAGAACTTGTCATTGTTCTCTCCTTCCTGTATAGGTTGCAAAAACAGCTAATCAGTATGTGAACTATGGATGTAGCCACTGTGGTTCCTGAAGAGGCATTAGGAGCCTTTGCATTACATTTGTATTGGGGACATATTCTGCTGTCAACTCTCTTCCAATGGACCTGTTGCCATAGTTTGATTGACAGGTAATCTGACTAATCATAAGGCTGAAATGTTGCTATGTGCTGTAGTGTGTGTTGAATAAACAAGAATCACTTCGACTGGAATCACCTTCTCTCCATCAAATCTGTTAACGTTAAACTTATATTTGTTGTGAAAATGTCAAAAGGGACATGTAGGCAACATAGACAGCTAATTCCTACCTAGACAGACTTGATGTAGCCTCCAGATCTTTCAATTTTCTGAAGCCATGTGGAAAAACTAAACTATACTATGGATTTGAATGCAAAATCACAGGACAGCCAAACACATTTGTTATAAGGTAATATAATTACTAAGGTAATATAATTGCTATATATATATATATATATATATATATATATATATATATACACACACGTTTTACATTTGTAAAAGTGTCAATCATAACCGGAAGAATGTAGTAGCCTGTAGCAGTCTACCTGATACGGTGCCCAACTGTACTACCTGTATTCTCCCCTCAGTCATCCGTCCAAAACAAAATAAGCACTTGCTGCCTGAATAGTTTCACTTCACCTTAATTCTGATAGGCTTTGTGGCAATATTTCTCATTAATTGAAAATTAAACAATCTAAAATTCAAGTGGCGATTGCCTTTATCTGAACAGTATAATTAACTATCATATCAATACTGTAGTAAGCCTTTTCTATATAGGCTTCGCCATGGGGATATACCGGTATGACCCAGAAATATAGGCTGCCGTAAACGGCTTTATTCCTTTTTAAACATAATCGTTCTGGATTAAAATGGGAAACTGAAACCATCAGGGAGGTAGTTTTCAGATTTCTCCCATTATTGTTAATGACACTGTTGGATGTTATCAAAGTCATCTCTGAGGTTATATGGTCAGCTCAGTGCCATGTGGGTCAGCTGTCCGACACAGCTGGGCGTGGCTAACTCGCTTCTGGTGAAAGGTCTATTAGCTGGCTGGATCAGGTGAACCAGAAACATGTAACGAGAGAGTCGCGTCATCTCTGTTCACTCCAATGGGACGTTTTTTTCACAGCAATGGCGAGTCGTGGAGCCTCAAAACAGTTACCGGAAGTTAGCCGCAAATACTAAAAGTACCCTATACATTACATTGTACATGTAAATCTGTGCATGTTTTTACTACTGATTACCAACAAAAATTAAGTTATAATATATATATATTAAAATTGCCCACCAAGCACTTTCTGAATGTGTTTTGCCATAGGTTTTGCCTCTCCATGAACCATGTGACTGTTGAAAATGTCTACTCTCTCTTTCCATGGCTCTGAGGTTAACATAGCCGTAATATCATCTTAATACAGCAATACCCCATCACATTCATTAGTGAAAGTGAAATGAGCCATTCAGACAATTTAGTGACTCTGTATCTATACAGTTGTCATGCATCATAGTACTGTTTTACAGCCATGCTCCTGAAGACCATTTAGTGCTGAATTATAAGCACCTCCTTATTGGCTTCAACATTCAGCCCTGAAGCCTGTCCCATGATACAAACCAGATAAAAGCATATTTCTAATGCATTATCATCTGTGCAGATAATCAGGTGTATCGGCACCTGCAGTAATAGCTCACATAGAACATGTACACAGTGTAGCCATCTCTGCAATAAAACCATAATGTGAGGACGTGATCTCAAAGAAAGGCTTGCACATTTAATACCTAACAAACAGTACAAACAGATGTGGTTACCTGCAGGTATATCGCAGCCTCTTGGTAATTCATCTCCCAACTGTGGCGAAAAGATGCATTTTCAGTTCTGTAGTTTTGTGGCGTGGGAATTGGATTAACAGCACGGTTCACTGCATCATAAATCCCTCCATCTGGAATGCAACCCAAAATGTTTATTTATATAGCTTTCTGAGAATGACTGATAGAAGTTCCATAAATATAGAAAATATCTGTGTAAATGCCATGCCGAGATACAATACACATACAGAATGCTCATACCAATGCAGTCCAGCTCTAATCGTGAGGCATATGATGAGTTCACAGCCGGACTCTCGTAATGAGCGCTGTGTAATGTACTGTCTCCGTGTACACCAGTATTCTCTGTCTGCCCAGATAAGCACTCCATGGCTCGGCCAGGAGTGTGTGCGTCTGTTTGAGTCAAAACAACACAGTTCCTGATGTCCACAGCAGAAGTGTGCGTGTTAGAGCCCACCAGTGTTGTTCCAGTATCCCACAAACTTGTGTCCATACACCATTTCAAAACACACACAAACACTGGAGAATAATCCATGTGTTTCCACTAGCAAGTAGGTACTCCAAGCACGTCCTCCCCACACATCCAGAATAATCCATGGGAGAGCCCAAAGTTAACCGGAAGAAAGCATTCAAAACTGCCATGTGTATATTAGCAATGAAACACCCTTGTTCGAGATGACGGTAACCCATATGAGAGGTACCAATAACTAGTGCTAGAGAAGTATGACATGAAAATGTCATCTTAACAATAAAATCACTTCCCTACAACAACAGCATGATTGGTGAACTCTGAATCCCGCCTGTAAGCAAAGGTGAATTTCAATGTGAGAGAGCCTCGTCTTAAAATGGCTGTGACACACATTATGCAGCTGCACACACAATGTGAATTGATGCAGTCAGAATGAACTCCTGAAGTCCTCCAGGGATGGATGTGTGTTCTTCACCAGCTATGGAAAATTAACAATACTGTTCTCTCCGAAGAAAGAAGAGGAAAACAGTAATAAGAGAAGTACAGTATGTGGTGGTTGTCATAGAGAATCAGAAAACTGCATTCCAGACAAAGCTAGTGCAACACCCCCTTTTCAGTTGAAGGAGAACAGACATAATTAAATCTCAAGTGTAATTACATGCCTAGATCCAAGACCTTCACAGTGTCTTTGCCAAGTCAGTTTGCTGCCGGTGGCTCTTTGTTGTGTCTGTCAGTGTCCTCATCCCTTACACACCAAATGTTCCACAGGCCCCTGGCCCAAGCGCTCATCCTTGAAGAAAAAAACAGATCTAGTAGAAGCAGAGTCCAGACAAGCAAATAGGTATAATCTCTGGAACTCAATCATGGAAGTACACTGCCGAATCAGCTGAAATGTGAAGATCAAACTCCAGTCCAGCAGAGAACCAGTGACCGGAGAACTAGCTGTTGCCCTGAAAGGAGCGTGCACCGTTTTTGTCCTGTGCCATTCCATGCACCCGCATTTGTCTGAGAACAATAACGTGTTTGGAGCTCCATGTCAACAACACGGTGAGGTCAGGCCCTGTGCCTGCTCTTCCACCAGGCTCACACAGACAAACACACTCAACACTTCATGATTGTTTATCCATGGGGGAAAATACTTCCTTTTTGTGTTGCCGACAGCAACACAAAAACAAATACAAGACAGTCTTGCATGTGAATGTCAGAAATCCAGCTGTGTGATCCAACAAAAGGCTTTTCAATCCTAATAGGCATATATATCCGAGGTCATCTATACATTGTGGTCATTTTGTCTGATCAATAAGTACTCCAAAAGGAACCAAGTGAATCAGGTTTAATGATGGTAAAATAGGTAGGAGGGAGCAAATTCAGATGTTACAGCAATAGTCTTCAGGTCAATATGCTCTTGGTTTCATTCTGTGAGCTATGCTTTTCAACACTATCTTATCACATATCATGCGCCATAAACATTATGTTCTCATAGACATCCTTGAAGCCTTTGACACATGGGACACATTATTAAAACAAATAACACTTCAGAATAACAGAACTGATTGTAACTAGACTGTAATATAGGTCACGTCTCTAAACCTTAGAATTATCTACTAAATAAAGTGCATCTGGAAAGTATTCACACCGCTTCACTTTTTCCACATTTTGTTATGTTACAGCCTTATTCCAAAATAGATTAAAATAAATGTTTCCTCAAAATTCTACACACAAATGGAGCTCAGGCATCCTGTTACCACTGGTCATCATTGAGATGTTTCTACAACTTGATTGGAGTCCACCTGTAGCAAATGCAGTTGACTGGACATGATTAGGAAAGGCACACACCTGTCTATATAAAGGTACCACAGTTGACAGTGCATGTCAGAGCACAAACCAAGCCATGAAGTCCAATGAATTGTCTGCAGACCTCTAAGATGGGATTGTATCGAGGCACAAATCTGGGGAAGGCTACAGAAAGATTTCTGCAGCAGTCCAAATGACAGTGGCCGCCATCATCTGTAAATGGAAGAAGCTTGAAACCATCAGGACTCTTCCTAGAGCTGGCTGCCCAGCCAAACTGAGCGATATCAGGAGAAGGGCTTTAGTCAGGGAGGTGACCAAGAACCCTATGGTCACTTTGACAGAGCACCAGCATTGCTCTGTGGAGAAGGACAAACTTCAAGGACAACCATTTCTGCAGCACTCCACCAATCAGGCCTGTATAGTAGAGTGGCCAGACGGAAGCCACTCTTCAGTAAAAGGCACATGACAGCCTGCCTGGAGTTTGCCAAATGTCACCTGAAGGACTCTCAGTACATGGGAAAGAAAATTCTATGGTCTGATGAAACAAAGATTGAACTCTGGCCTGAATGCCGAGAGTCATGTCTGGATGAAACCAGGCACCGCTCATCACCTGGTCAATATCATCCCTACAGTGAAGCATGGTGGTGGCAGCATCATGCTGTGGGGATGTTTTTCAGCGGCAGGAACTGGGAGACTAGTCAGGAACGAGGGAAAGATGAATGCAGCAATGTACAGAGACATCCTTGATCACAACCTGCTCCAGAGTGCTCTGGACCTCAGACTGGGGAGAAGGTTCATCTTCCAGCAGGACAACACCAAGATGACAATGTAGTGGGTTCGGCACAACTCTGTGAATGTCCTTGAGTGGCACAGCCAGAGCCCAGACTTGAACCTGAAAATCTCTGGAGAGATCTTAAAATGGCTGTGCACAGATGCTCCCCTCTTTGGAATAAAACTGTATCATAACAAAGTGTGGAAGAAGTGATGCTGTGAATAATTTGCGGATGCACTGTATATCAATTAATTATACAAAAAATCATAAATATAAAAATGATATTAATATAAAATTACCAAAACCGCTTCATGGTTCACTCCTTCCTCCCTGTGTCCACACCCAGATCTGACAAAATACCTTTACTTTCCAAATTAAAAAAAACACATAACCGATGTCTAGCTCCTGATGCCGACACTGACACACATGCGTGTTTGCGCGCCCGTACGCACAGAGCGGCAGCGGAGGGGCCACATACACATAATCTGCTGAGGGTGCAGGTTACTGCTTGGGTCCGTTTGCAGGATACATGTAAGGCACACAAATTGAAGGGCGCAGGGGTTAATACTGCATAAAGTGGACGCATGCGTACCGCTCACATACGGAACCTATTTTTGCGTAAGTGTTGTCAGTCAGGACCATATAACTATATAATAGGACAGGATGTGACCCGTCCTTCATAAACATATCAGAAAGAATGCTATCACTACTGTACTCTGCAGAACTATTGGCTAAGACATTCACTTTTATGAAGAACAAAGTGTCACACACAACTTATTTTTTAAATGACTTTGCATTCCATGTGAGACTCGCTGGCTACGTGTGTGTTAAGTATGTAAAGTGTGGATCGCTTACTCTCGTCTCCCCTTTCCGTGTCATCGCTGAGCAAACCGCTGTTTGCGTCGTCCCAAGTTAAGATGAGAGGCACATCGTCGTCAATCTCCATTTCAGCCCGGTAGAAAGCTGCCTTTTTACCCTATATATGCAGCTATCTGGCTTAACGAAAGGAGCAGCTAGCGATTTTCACATAAGTACTCTGGCCGCTACCGTATAGCTAATCAGAAGCACAATTTGCCACAGTCAGTCCAACATCTTTCGCAGTTCAACTTTATGTTAGCTACAACTTTATGTTAGCTAGCTTGGCTTTCAAAGTTTTAGCAACAACATTAAAGTAAGGGTTTATATATCGTTGCTGCTATCAAATTAATTAGCGCGTGTTAAAAACAGAGAGCGATGACATCTGTCAACATTGACCCAGCAACTAACTGTCTCGCTATCATGTGGTGAGCTAATAAGCCCTTTCGCATTGTCCATATCTGTGTTTAGCTAATGAAACTAGTACTATGGTCTGTTTCGCTAAAGCATTTTGCTCATAACTATAAATACTACTAACTCAAACAAAAAGTACCACATCTCCGAGATATGGCCAATACTTTTTGCGACAGTGAAACTATTTACGTCTGTTGCGAGGCCATGGGCGTCGCACATTTCAAAATAAAAGGTTCGGTGTCTTAGCAACCAGACACTGGATATTTTAATACAGTGAACCCGGCCGAGTACCATTGAGCATTCTGTCTTTGGGGCAACTATTAGATGTTCTAAGGTAGGTTTGGCTACTTGTGTAACGAACTAACAACACTGACAGCTACTGTTCCATACACAAATGAGTGGAAGTGTATTCATTATGAACTAAATATAAAACGTTGGTGTTTATATCTCATATTTACAATAATGATAATGTTATTGACAAGAATTAACGATTTTAATTTTTGTGTCGTAATGATAGCATGTCTGTACTAGAGGGAGCAGTGTTTGCAGCCTCTTCATGCACAACGGCTAAGACACTCCGGGATGAAATCCGGAATATTCTTGAGCCCTCACACAAGAAGCTGTTTTCCCTGGACGCAGAGCGTATCTCAGGGGTAGTTGAGAACTGTATCAGGCGGATGGAGATGGTGGCCATGCTACCTGTTGTGTTGGCCCACCTAGACAGTCTTTCTAGTAAACTGGGAGAAGAGCTGAGTGGGGCACTGTTAAAGCATAAAATGTTGGGGGAGACAGTAGAGAGGCTTCAGCAGGAGCCAAGTGAGGCAGAATCAAGTTGTGAAATAAGTGAGAGTGATGTGGCTCACATTGAGAAAGATTTCCAAAACTCTTTAAGAGATGTGTTGAGGCTGTTCCGAGCCGACCCTGCTATCATCGATTTCTTAATGGCAGATGTTGATGTGGGATGCTGGGAAAGCAAAGATATGCAGTGTCTAATTGAAGGCCTTAGGGGTCTCCACGGGGTCTTGATAGAGAGACTGTTGACCACCCCGGAAGAGGAGCAGGAACAGAGCCGCTACATGCAGCAGCTGTCTCTCAGCCATGACAACAACATGGAGATGATAAGTTCTTTAGAAACAGAGTTTACGAGATTAATCAGAAATAGAGAAGCAAAGGCAAGGCAGGCACCACATCTAATTTGAAATAAACCTTTTACATACTGTACATGCAATTATTTCTCTCATGTTATCATATCACTGTCTCTCAAAATCTCCATCAGATCTCTGAGAAAAATGATGTGATCAATAAGATGAAGAATTCTCTGGAAGAGATGCAAAAAACAATAGCAGATTTAAAAAATGTGAATTCAGGACTTCAGAAAGATGAAGAGAATTATGTTAAGATATTAGAAGAGCAGCAGACCCAAATGCAGCAGGAAATGGATAAGCTCACTGATGCGCTATACAAACTTCAGGTTAAAAACAGAGAGGCTGAGAAAGTACTGTTCTTGGTAAGTTAAATCAAGTTTACATTTTCAGTGTAAAAATGTTTGTTTAAATGCATGTCATAAAAAGAAAGGCAGGACCACAAACAACTATGCCTTTTATTTTTCTGCAGAAAAATTACAGTGTAGACTCAGATATTGAAGGCAAGATCCAGCAACATAATGCTTACATGGAAAAGAAACAGGTACAAACTTTGATAAGTTGCCAACTGATTTCAAGAAGCAGCACCTGAAAACACTTGGTTGTGGTTACATGAGATTCAAGATCATTGCTCAAATCAATGGAAATAGGCACACATAGAAATTTAGTATAAGCTTTAAGTTAATCAATACTTCATATAGAAGTTTCAGACAAAAATTTGTACAAATTTCACACAATTGCATTTGTTGGAAATTAAACTTTTTTGGTGCATGTGCCACCTGCAAAACACTGCTCACCCTATTTTTCATGTCAGTCTAATAACTTTCTTAAGCGTCATTTAAATTCGGGGGAACACAAAAATCATTACCAATAGAAAACACCTGACTGCTGATTAGACCACTTGTTACGAATGTTGACGTAACCCCAATGTCAGCATTTTATGTTGTTTTATTTCAACAACTGACTGTCTTTATGACTGGTGCAGTTTGCTGATGTTAGGGCTTGGCGATAGTTTAAAAATCAAGTATAACAATAGCACAAATGTCAACATTGGGTGATTTAGTAGATTTTAATTGCTTTTAATTATTTCTGTTTTGCCATCTTTCATGCACCATCCCCTCTGCCAGGCAGTACTAGCAGAGATAATGAAGGCTTTTGAGATGGAGCAGCAGCAGCTGCAGAAGCTGGAGGAAGCATACGCTCCCGTGAAAATCCAGTATGACCAGATCCAACAGGAGCGTCAGCAGGAGGAGGATAGGATGGAGGAGGAGATAAGGGAGCTGAAGAAGAAGGGCAGTGCTGCCACTGTCATCCAAGCTAGGTGGAGGGGCTACCGGGTACGCAAGGCCATGAAGGCTAAGGCCAAGAGCAAGAAACCCAAGGGAAAAGGCAAGAAGGGAAAGTAAATGGTTGATTACTGAACCTAACCCAGTTCTCTAAAATCATCCCCTTTATGCTATTGCTCCTACATTGGGAGCTATAGGGTGTGTGCAACATCACACTGTATAATATTTTGTCATATTGCCGACTACAGAGACTATTTATTGTGGGTTCCTGCAATAAATATTCACAATTCACTGTTGAACAAATACGTTTATTGTGGTGTATAGTGTACATGACATCTCTGCACATATTATTTTATTTTTGTCAGTCTATAAATAAAAGAATATAAAGCAAATGAAACATTTCACATGTAGGCTAATATTATTCAATGTGATAAACCTGGTATGCATTGTACCACTACTACGCTATTAACTACTAAGCAATTGACTGTAGTTGTAGGCTATTCTCTGGACTGGCCACATAGTGGCAGTACAGGTGCTCTGAAAAGTTCCATTGTTGTTATATTGCATGGTCAGCTAATTTAAAATTCAGAATTCAAAACTATAACAATATAGTTGAATTAAATCTCCCAGAAGGCCTGTAAGTCCTGTTTCTTTTCTTCAGTCTGGTGATACGTTTGAGGCGAAGGGGTTGATGTCTTTCATAATATCATTGTGGTTTTGGATAAAGCTCTGGACCTAAAAAGACCTAAAGACCTAAAAAAATGTTTCATAATGCATAAACCCAGTAAACGTGTGTATGAGGTTACTACTCACCCTGTCCAGCTGTGTCTCTGTGTCATCAATAGACACGCCTTCCTCTACTCCAACTTTTCCACATGTCATCTGATAGAGGTTATGGGTCACCATTTTAATTTGACCCAGTAAGAGTGTTTCCTTTTCGGCTGTGTTCTGGATGTAGTTCCACTGACTTTCCTGCATACACAAAGAATACACTGAATTCAGGAAAAGAGCTTGATTAAAATCATAAACAAAAGATCACAAAGTCATATCAAGATCTCCATCCTCAACAAACAACTGGACCATCTCTGTACCCATCTGAGAGCTTCTAAATGTGTTTGATCCAACTCAGTGTGTAGCTGTGACAGCAGGTTGTGCTTCTGCAACAGCACACAGTTTTGCTGGTCCAAGTACTTCTGCAGACCTCCCCGCTGGCTGTCAGCCTTTTCCTGCAGTTCTCTCTCTCTCTGACGGAGTTGCTCCCTGGTGACCAGAAGGCTGTCGAAACGACCCAGTAAGTCCTCCACTTGCTCAAACTGCAGAATAACACATGGACACACAACATGCAACAAGAGAGATCTAGTTACACTATTCTTTCCTTACCAGTGGTACTACACAGTATAGCCCGGCAGCCGCTACACAGAAGATTACCTTGGTCATTTTACGGACTTGTTCTAGGAAGCTCCAATACACACTGTTCATTTTCATCCTGCTTTGTAGTTTAAGTCTTCTCTCCTCCAATACAGCACGTTCCTTCTTCAGTCTGTCTATATCAGTTTCTTTTTGAGACACAATTTGCCTCTCCCTGTCAGCTTTCCTTGTAGCTCTACTGCGCTTAGCATCGTTGTCCTACACCAATAGAAGTGGAGGGCAGAATCAGCATTTTTGTGTTACATTTATGTATGATACTGTATAATACAATTTTTGATTTACCTTTATGAATTGATTAAAGTTTAGCCGTGACTGCTGGAGTTTTTCTTCCTTCATCCGCAGTTCATATCTGCCCTCCCGCAAGCACGTTTGTTCCTGATCGAATTTCTGCAGTAATGAAGTAAAATAGGACTGGAACTTTGCGCATGCAGTAGGCAAACACATATCGTGGGGATTCGGTTTGCATTTGGGCATTACGAAGAAAGGATACGGTATATTTTGTTCGTTTGAGATAAAATAATCGTGTAGAAATTCAGCAGCCTACTGTACCTCTCTCTGTGCTTTGAGCTGTGTATCAACCTCGTCTAACTCCGTGAGTTTCTCCAGCATTTGTGTGGTTTTCCTCATTATATACTTCTTTTCCACGGGCAGCTTTCTGTTCCCACACACAAGCACAGTAAACGACTAAATAGCATCAAATCACATTCAGTAGCAAACACATAGAATTGATTTAGCTCAGCTATCGTCAAGTAGTTAATACTTACTCAAGGTACTGTTTGTTTTGTATCGTCCTGAAAAAATCCTCTATATTCAATGCCATTTTATTTCACTAAAGGTTTTACCGGTTTTGCGTAAATCTACTTTTTTTTAATGAAATTTCTAACAATCTCTGCTCCAGTGTTGCATGCTTAAGTTTCTATGGTAACAAACACAGATCCTTTACAACCCCCAGTGGTGTAAACCTGCATGCCTTGACATGAAATATATGAAGTGCCAACTATTAAGCAGGTAGCACTGCTATAGGAACCAATTAAATCAAATCAATGGTTTTTAGTGCATGGATGAACTTCCACGTCGGGCATACCATTGATAAAAACATATTTTTGGTAGTGGGTCAAATTAATTTGTTAATTGTTCATACTGGTGTCTTGGATGACCCTCAAGGTCATCTCATTTTAACCAATTGAAGCCTCCACTTCAAAATACTGAGTTCAGTTTTAAAATAGCTTGGTTTATTTGGTCTCATAACTCCTAGCAAATTAAATAACGAAGATGTGCAACTAATAATGTGTCGATAATACAACAAAGAGAGAATAATTCTTCAAATTATGCTGTCAGAAAACAAGCTAAAATAGTAGCCAATACTGTAACTAGTCTCAAAGAAAAAATTGACATGGTATTTCAAGTAAGCATTCCAATTGCACAACTATTGCTTATTATTTGACAGAGGCTAAAGGGCTAAAGTGACTGATGACGCCTACGTATAGAGATAGCTTGTTAACCTGTCAGTAAATGTAATCTTATCGTTAGTAGCAGCTCTCTATTCTCCTTCCTTGTATTCTGATGGGAACAATCTCTGACTGAAGAGTTCCTCTCCTCTGCGCCCTCATATAAATGTCTCTAAAGAGATGTAATCACCTGGCAGGGACATAACACCACCCGAGGGGCACATAGTTAAACTTGCAGCAATAGCACTAGTGCCACAAATAACAGACAGATAATAGCACTTAATGGATAGGTTGCGTGCTGTGTCTGGCCACAACGAATGTCAGGTGATGCTTCTGACTATGACAGGAGTGAACCAGAGAAATGCATCTGCATATGCACACACTCATATGCGTGCTTGCGTGGCGAGGAAGCAAGGGCAGAGCCACGGCTGAGGGAAGATGAAAATCAACAACACATAGCTAGAGGGAGAGGTGCAGCAGTATCCATTTTTGATGAGCAGGTAGCATGTTAAATACACACTCACACACACACCAAAATACAGTGATTATTAATACTAATGGGATGACGCTATTAGAGTAAAAGCATGTTCGGCCTGATATGGGATAGTGTGAGGTTGTGAAGATGGAGAGATCACACCCGTGTTAACACCAGCCCACTTTTTAATAGGTTTGCGGGGGAAGGTGGAGAACAAGAATCAGTCAAAATCCAAGGAGGCATCTGACGAACACACATCTTTTAGTTATGTATTAAATGCAAGCATTATGTTTCCTTTAGAGCTTTGCATGTAGGCACCTTCCATGATTCCGTTTGAAAAACATTTCTATAAGAACATTTTAAAATCAAGAGTCTGAATTCTGCACTCATAATTTAGCAGGTAATGAAGGATTGCTATTGCTATTGCTCATATATATATATATATATATATATATATATATATATATATATCTTTTTTTTTTTATGCCTGAAATATACAATGTGATTGTGATTGTAAAAATTGTTTGTAATCTTTAAACCTTTTATCATCTATTTATCTATCATTTATCTATCATTTTCCCTTACACACGCACACACACACACTCATGCATGCACGCGCGCACACACACACACACACACACACCAAATAATTGTCACCCTCCAGGGGGCATGTAACAAATATTTAGCCATTCATTATTAAAGGTCAACAGCGTGGTGCAAACATATATTGAGAGGAAGTCTGTGTTTATGCTAATGCCCTTGTCAGACAGAGAGGCCAGTGGCTCTCTGACACCATCTATTAGTAATGAGACATGGTCTTCTAGATGCTGTTTGTAAACAAAAACAATCCTGCTTTCAGGAAACAATAGGATCTGAGCTGACTGCAGTGGAGGTTTTTCTATATGGGGAGCCCCCCTCTCCTTTTCCCCCATTTGTATGAATGCATTTGTTTGTTTATTGATGTTTGTGCTTGTTTGTCAGCGGTGCTCGTGTCGGGCCTGTATGCCAACATCCTTGGACATGGGTAGAGAGACAAGCCTCCAGGGATGCTAAAGGGTGATATGCTCATAGCTGCTGAAACACCTGTGACCACAACAAGCCCCTCACATGTCATGTTTACCTCATTACAAAACGATTCAGGTTCAGAGAAACGACATTTAAATAGTGAAAACAAGTCGTCATAATTACCAAGGGATTTAAAAGTAGCTCGGAACTTAAAAGCGAGTAACAAATGAATCAGTATATGAAAGCATTGCTGGTGCATCCATTCAGAAGTATTTCAGCAAATAATCAGAGTGGGGGGTCTCGTTAGACTGCAGTCTTTTTGTTTTGACCAATCAGAGCTCCTTTCATTTGAGATGTCCTGCTGCTAGTTATACTATTTATGATGGTGACCTAGACTAGACCTAGAGACATGAGGGGGACAAGAGTAAAATCTCTGAATTGAATAGGCTTGTATGTGTGTGGGTGTGTGTGTGTGTGTGCATGCGCAATTTATAAGTGCATGTGTGCATCACACTCGTGTGTTGGGGGAGGATTAGCGTGCTTCTCCAGGCCTCTGGCTGTAATCAGTTGGCTCCATGTCGGCCCATGCCCCCCTTTCACCACCCACTGTGGGGGTGCCTCTTGTCCCTCTTCACCCTGTTAGGTGCGTTGGCCCGGTAGTCTCAGTGTGGGCAGTACGGGCCGCGGCCAGCGAGCCTGTGGCTTGTCTCTGCGTCCTCACAGTAGTGACCTGGTGTAAAAGTGAGAGTGTGCCTTGTTAGTGAGAGCGAGGAGGCCCCATCACCCCAGCGGTGGTACGAGGCCGTCAGATAAACAGCCGTCACTGATCAGGTTAGTCTAAAACCTCTGACCCAGGACTGGCCTGTCTGCTGTTAGTTTGACCCCTGACCTCACCCTCTGTCTTTCAGACGTAGCTCGCATAACAACCCAAGCTAGAACACTGGCACACACACACGCGCACGCACACACACACACACACTTACCCTCTTATCCTTGACAGCCCTTATACTAATATTAAGATCTACTTCAGCGATTCCATGGCTGTTTCAGCCATAAACTCTCATTTGGGGAAAATTAGCTTGGGTCGGGTTCTTCTTGCTAAACGGTGCTTAAAACCATTACCATTCTTGCTTATAAGTTATAGCTAAATACATGAATAGACTGTATCAATACCATCATACAGGACAACCTTTTCTGACCACTAACTCTGTTGCATTGTAAATCATTTTCTTGTTTGTACATGTAGTACAGTGCACGTTGTAATACTGCATGTACCTTACACATCATGCTGCTGCACATCTCACACCGGGAGCAAGATTACTCTAAAGGAATACAAATCCTTCTGTCTCTGGTCTAAGAAGGCACATCAGTAGGCCTTTAGAGTAATGTACTGTAGGCCAATTACCGTTGGCCTATATAAACGCTGATAAGATGTAGGAGCTAAACATTTAGATAATTAATGGTAAACTTACCATATAGTTTAGTAATTTGTATAATAATTTGTAATTTTATTATTTCCTAATTTGAATTGATTCAAAAAGAGTGTTAGTGTCTTAACTTCTTAAATAAGCTTTTTTAAATAATGAAAATTAATTGTTTTCTGTGTTTGTGAGCTGTTTTACCAGCACCATGCTAGCAAGACAGAAACGAGCTTCAGGATACCAGAGAGAGAATATAATTAACTTTTCCAATTACACTCCATCTCAGACCACTTATTCTGCTCAAAATGGCATCATTAATGTAAAAACATCACACAAATGTCTCTGAATGTCCCACTAGAGAGACCAGGCTACACATCTATATATTTTAGTCAATAAATGCAGTGATTCAAATTATAATTAAATCAACTTTAAATCAGACTTGAATTTTCTCAGTGAAATGATATTGCACAGTTACACAACACAAACATAATAGAGTAATGTATAGTAAAGAGCCACCACCCATATGCAAAACAATAATCTTTACACTAAACGGAGGCATGATCAGCCCAGCCACGTACAGTTTAACCAATGTATCCACTGTCTGAACTCTGCATGCGGCTGGGCTGTAGTGGCCTGCAAGTTTGTGGTGTGAAGAAACAATTCCAGTGTGTGTGTGTTTGCATCCCACAGGCCATCTGCGTTGCAGTGCAACATCCACCAGTAAATTAGGAAGGGATGAGAAAAGCAGAATATGGAGATGAAGGGAAGGGAGGGGGTAGAGGGTCGGACAGATAACGTTAAGCACCACTTAGGCGCTTTGATCACCAGGGATCATCAATCTACTGTTGGACCAGTCACTAGCGTGTCTGAGAAAGTCCTCTACTGATGAATTAAGCTCCTTTACAAACAAACAAACACACACACACACGAGCGCGCGCGGATACACTTGCATGTGTTAAAAACTGCTGTAGTAACATAAACCGTATTTTCATGGTTGCCTCCTCACCGCACTTCAGTCATCGCGGGGAATGCATTGTGCTGTATTGTACAGTAATGTCATGTAAGCATGTGTTGAGTTCATCCGTCTTTAGAGGGGCCCCAAGGACCCCCTTACCTCAACCCCCACCCCACCATCTCTCTTCAGTTCCCTCAGCGCCCCTCCCATCACCCTGTTTGTTTGAGACGAAGGGTTAAGGAGGAACAGACCATCTAAAGAGCCGCCTGCTTAACCTGTGACCCCACCATGCAAGAGGGAGCGAGAGAGAGAGAGAGGGATCTCTGACATGTCATACAATATATATACAGTGTGCTAAGAGTTATAACTGATGGGATCTCAGGCAAACAAAGGCATACGTGTAATGCATGTAAGCCCTCAATAGACTTAAGAGAGAACATTACCAACGGTGAACAGAAGAACATTGGCATATTCAATATAAAGTTACAGTTTGTTAGTGCGTGTGTGTGCGCGCGCGCGTGGAGGGGAGAAGCAGCAGAGGAACGGTGTTTGGTATTGCAGAGGGTGGAGGGGCAGTTGAGAGAGGGGGGGACCACCAACACACCCCAGCCCGCTGCGTCCTGCCATCCCAACAGAACCCAGCCGTCTGTGGGTAACAGGTTGTCTGTGAGGGGGTCCAGCTGGTGGAGAGTGGAGATGCCAAACAAGCTGTCAGAGATAAGAGGAGGAGGACGAGGTATGCACCGCCTCTCTCTCCGCACCCACAGTCGACAAGGTAGGATGGGTGTGTCTGCCAAGTGGTAACCATGGAGGCTGGAGGGATACAGAGGAGACTGGGGATAGTGAATGTAGCGTGGGTCATTTCATACTCCATAACACGAGACACACTTTCACATTAAGACATTGACAGTGGGGAGCTGTTATGGACACAGTGGAGAGCGTTCACCTTTACTCTGGCGGTCTAGTTATTTATAGTGACATTGTGCCGCTCTCCTGCGGTGCTGAGTGCTCTTTAAATAACACAGAGGGGATGTGAGTCATTGTGTTTTTCCTTACTGTGTTCTATCAATCTGTTGGCAAAGAACACAAAGGGAAGCCTGCTTGAAATGTCTTACACTTTATTAATTTCTGTATATAAATCTGTTTTCATTTTCATTTTAAGGTCTTTTGCATGTTCATCACAACGATTAATCACCACTTGAAATTGCGAGGTGAAATCAGAAACAAACACTTTGAACAATACCATATTGTTTCACAATTTAACAACAACATTTTCTTTACAAATCTAGAGTAATAAATACTTTTATCAGGTACAATACTATAAAAATAAAAAATAAAAAAAAAACATTTCCCAAATTTTGAGAACTTGGATTTTAAAGACATACTGATGCATTCACACACAAGCGTACTTTTGCAAGCACATACATACACATAGAAGAACAATGGGGAATGATTCTGCCCTCTGTGTATTGATAATGTATAACGACTGTGTCATATTTCACAACATACAAAACACCAGGGCAGGAAATTTTGATGGGTACTCCCATACTCCACAAAAATAAAGTGACTTCTCAGTTCACTCGAAACCTCTTAAAATTGGCTCAAAGATGGGAAGGCAGTGTTATTCAAATCTGTTTCAAGAGGGAAGATAAATGCAATACCGGTATACATTTTTGCCTTTGTATTCTGTGATTTTTTTTTTTATAGAAGTAAATAGAAAGATTTTTTAATAATATTACAAAAACACTATAGGGAAATGCTGCATTCTCAGAAACATTTTGTTCCTTTATTCTTCATTTTTAAGAGCAGTCCACTCTAACCCAAAGAAACACTGCCAGGGATAAATGAGATGAGCCTGCCAATTGGCTGGCTCTCACTAAAAACACAGTCCCTATTGGTTAGTTTGGGGTGACTTAAAGGACAGCGGTGACAGCTGTGTAATGCTGAGTTGTGCAGTTACCCAGTTACCCAGAATGCAGTAGAAAATAATGTTTACAAGTCCCGCAGCCATGTAGCATGGTCTAAACAAACTGTTTATCTCTATGGTGCAGTGCCTGCAGCTATACTGTCTTGCTCACTGTGAATTAACTCCCAGCAGGCTTGAGCTGAGCTGACATTGGCTATACGTACATAGGCACATGCACATGCACACACACAGACACACACACACACAACCCAAACCTTTCTTCTCCAACAGGGATGAGTAAGGAGCTGTGCCGTGCTCCAACAAAAAAAGAGTAAAATGTTTCCCCCGGCTGTGTGAAAGTGTGAAAGGGATTTTCTTTTTTCTCCAGTAAATGGAACAGCGTCACAGCGTCACCGTACATCCATCAGAGAGAGAGGAAAACCGGCCTCATACTTTTTATGGTCCGGCCTGACAGGACTCACAGTGCAAACATTTGGACTGGACCGGTCAATCGTGTGTGTGTGTGTGTGTGTGTGTGTGTGTGTGAGGGGGGTGGGGGAGGGGTGGGAGGAGAGGAGGAGTGTGTGTGTGTGATAAAGTACAGTTTTAATGTTCATTGTGCTGCTTGGAAATGGGCTCGTCTTTCTTTTCCTCCTCTGAAATGTCACACAGTTTAAACGTCGGAGTCAGCCCGACAATTATTCTTCTCTGTGTAGCATGAGGAAGAAACACGACTGGGCAGAAGAGAGCGCTTCACACAGCACAGCACCGTCCGCTTCACACCTGTTTCACACACTGGGTCCATCATATTCTCTGCAGCGTCTACCACTTGAGCAGTAAGGTCGGACTGCTAGCGCCTCGCGGCGCACTCCGGCTCCCGCTACGGGGCTGAGCTCCAGTCGCCCCTGAGGTGTGTGTGTGTCTCTAGTGTGTGGTACAGGGGCGGAGACTGGCTGGAGGGGTAACGGGTATACTCTCTGACAGGGGGGCTCAGCTGCCTGCTGTGGTGAATGTTTTGAGGGGTCTGCGGCGCAGGCCCGGAGGCCGGGGTCTGGTAGGGGTCGTGAGGGACGGGCTCGCCCAGCGAAGGTGAACACTGGTGGGCCGCGGCACTCAGCCGCGAGCCCTGGGGGCTGGAGCTGTAGGGGCCGTGTGGGGCGTAGTGCGGGTACGGCTCCAGGGGGGTCATGGAGGTGGGTGGGGGTGCGCAGGTGTAAGACCAAGACGCACAGCTGAGCTCCTCCAGTCGGAGGTCGGAGCTGGCGAACATGCAGGCCTGCCGCTGTCCCACGTCTGGCCCGTAGGGGGTGTCGGTGAGGACCAGGGCAGGGCTGCTGGACAGAGCGGCGGGGGGAGGGTAGGAGGAGGGGTGGTAGTATGGCTCGCCCTGGCTGGGAGAGCTCCCGCTGAAGTGCTTCTTGTACTGGTATAGACGGGATGCTGGAGGACAGCTCTCCTCCGCTGCAGGGAGAGAGAGAGAGAGAGAGAGAGAGAGAGAGAGAGAGAGAGAGATGATTTAGCAATTGTATACAATAAATCTGAAATTTTTGGGTAATGCAATATTGATGTTGGCAATGTACATTTTTATCTTTTATTTGTATTATTTATTTATGTGTTATTTCTTAGTGACTATACTATAGATATTGTATAAACCCTTTTTCTACTGTATAGTGTTTTGACACTGAGCAGCACGCTCTGCTCTCAATGTTAGAAATGTTAAAAATAATAAAACAATGGACATTCAAACTGTGATTTTAGCAACTTTATAGTTCAGTCAGTGTTTCTTTAATGCTATTGATGTATTTAATGTCCACTGCTGAGGCAATGTAATTTATTTCATTTTATTTTCTTCCCCCATTATTAATATATGTATATTTGTTTTATCTTAGCAACTGTATAAAACCTTATTCTATTGTAATCATTATTCAATTGTAATCATTATTATATTGTAAAGTGCTTTGGCAATATTGCAACAAACAACAGTGGACAGCAACATGCAACCATAAATATGTGTTTGTAATTGCTTATTAGAGATTGCTTATTAACAAACAAACAAAACAATAAACAAGAACACATCAAATGGAACACATCTACTGGGCTGTAGAACAATTACATAGTATATTTTTGACAAAAAAACGGACGTGAGCGGCCAGACTATAGCAGCTATATAGTACAGCGACCAAGGGGTTAACCCACAGCAAACATCAGGAAGCAGTGAGTTACTGTACAGTGGAATGTTTTTACACAAGTACAGTTGACCTATCCCAAGCCCGGCCCCTTTCACTTGTCATACCTAGTTACTGTAACTAGGTAGGACAAAACACCATAGAAACTATTAACACATCTTCATCTATTACAGGAAAACAGACAGTTTACAGGAGGTCCCGTCAGACATGCAAAAAGGGGCGGGGCCTAAGGATAGTACAGTACCTTTCCTCTTGGTGCTGTGGTACACCTGGGCCTGGTGACTGTGCTGGAGCTGAGGGTGCGGCACAGTGTAGGGGGCCGGAGGGCCCAGAAGCTCCTGGGGGCTGCAGCTCAAACTGCTCTCACACGGGTAGGGGGACCTGACGGCTTCAGGGGAGCCACGCAAACACCGCCCCTCCGTGTGGTAGGGACTCCCGCTGGAGCACACCCTCTGGCGGACCACACTGCGAGGGACCACTGGGTAGTCTTTACTGAGGAGCGCACACGCACGCACACACACACACACACACACACACACACTCATGACAATGTTTAAAGTGGGAGTAAACAACTGAAAGCTATAATACGCTTTGTGTCAAATTCTGTGAATGTCTCCCCACAGTCCGCTAGCTAATGTTTCTACTCAGCCATGGCTCTGTAACACAGACAATATGGAGAGAGAGAGAGAGAGAGAGAGGGAGAGAGAGAGAGAGGGAGAGAGAGAAACAGCAGCTAAAGAAAGGTAATGTATATTGATAATAAATATTTGTTTTTAATGCACACTAATGGTAATGGCTCAGCCTCTCAGATTCACTGAGTTGCATCCTTGAGTCACTCTCTCTTCTCTCATGGTGAACCGTGTGTAGGGATAGCTTTGCACATCTCTCCAGCTTGAGACTCACACGCACACACACGCACATGCACACATGCACGCACACACGCACACACACACACGCGCACAGTGCGTGTGAGATAATTCCCTGCTCTAAATATAAACATCCAGCCGCATGTCACTTCAGATACACTCTCCTCTGTCTTCAGCACGCAGCAACACGATAACGTTTGAATTGCGTCCACACACATCTCCTCCTCCCCTGCCAGCTATCCTCACGAGGAGCCTATCCCATTGGCTGGCTAAAACTACCCAGCACACTGGCTGACACAACAAAGATTAGCGCGACACGCCGGGAGAAGCTACACAGTGCTGTCAGCTGACCACTGGCACTCACTCACTCAAGTGTGCATCTGTTTCCGTATTCACCAGTGAGTTATGATGTCAGTAGGCTACATATATGAATACGTCTATAGATACTGTATGTGAGTAATGTACATGTATGTGAAGGATCACTGTGTGCTTGTTATTACTGTGCTATTACTGTAACAGCAAGGCTGTCAGGTGACTAAGATCTCTTTCTCCCCTTCTCCCATTCTAAGGCCATCTGTACCCAATCATACAGAAACAGCCCTCCCCCAGGCCATAGAGAGAGAGAGAGAGAGGGAGAGAGAGAGAGAGAGAGAGAGAGAGAGAGAGAGAGTATGACCTGAAATAAAAAGTGTGTAATTAAAAAAACAGTCAAACCTACTGCATTGTATTTTAAATAAATGCTTGCGTATGCCAACGGAGATACACAAAGGTGCTATAAGGCTGTGCTCACCCCTGCAGTTTGGCCATGCGGTGTAGCTCCATGTCATCGCTGCCTCTGAAACCTTTTGCGAACGGATTATTCTCTATCTTCAACTGTGTAATCTGCAAGAGACAGAATATAGACAGAAAGACAGAAAATACATAATAAAATATGCTGAATGTTCAACAAACAGACAGGGCCTGCAAGAACAGACATCTATTGTAATCATATTTAATCATATACACTATATAATCACATTAACGAAATTCCATGGTGATACAACTGTGCAAATGTACAAACACACTAATAAAGATACACACACACACACACACACACACACACACACACACACACACTCAATCACTCATGCAAACACGGTGAGCAGGTAGTTTCATTGAGCTCAACTGTGGTTTACTGTATTTACAGTCAGCCACTGGTTGCTGTACTGTGGCCCTCCATATGAACATTCCTCAGCTCACTGGCGTTCCAGGGGTGTGGACAGTGTTCCCACCAGCTGACACAGAGTAAATTGTTTACCTAAACAGTCTCCAGGTTTAAGGATTTCAAGCCAAGGCTTTTAGTGGCGCTCTTTGATGTTCTTCAAGCTTTTCTAAGTGTTATCATGGAGGGAAACGTTCGCATTGTGACAGATTTCCTTTGGTTAAAGACCATGTCACCACAATCCGTGGGTCTTTGGAGAAATCTGACACCAGCTCAGGCCTAAACAGACAGTGTAGGGCCAACATATTGATGGCCATTATTAATCTAGTAGAACCTTGTGTGTAGGAATATCTTATTCACCTGTAGATTACTGTACTTTAAGGTGATTGGGGTTCAAAGCCTTTTGTTTACACTTTAGTTTACAGTAATAATTAGAGTAAACGATTATAGTAGTAATACATATATTATAATATCATACATGTATTTGATTCATGTAAAGAGCTATGCCTCAAACACATGTTTGATTTTGTTTTTATTTTGGATCATGTGAAGAAAATGAGAAGAGAAAGTAAAAACATCTTAATGTATGTATCTTAACAGTGAGGAAAGATAAAGGGAAACAGGTCGATGACCTGTTTGTTTCACTTTGGTCCCAGTCGTCAAACGTGCATTCATGCACTTGAGTCAACCAACGTGCACCCGCGCTACGCGCACACACACATAGTCTACTTTACACACACTCGGGCGACTCATTATTGAACGTGTTTATACGTTTACACAGCAAAGACGTAGACAGTGAATATGTAAATAAATAATCGGTTACACAGATAATCACAGATGGAAATGTGCGCTTAAGTGGGCCGCTTCGTTTAAACCGTCACACAACGTACCAACTTAAACGTGAACTCCCACATCTGAGAGTTACTTTTGCACTCGTATAGGCTAGCCATCAATAAGCATTACGCATATAGCCTATAACACCATTTCAAATGTAATTGCTATATAGCCTACGTAAAGCGTTGGTGGGTGTCAGCCTACCTTGTGGTTCTGGTAGGATGTCACCGCGATGAAGGCAGTCTCAGAGAACACGTGCGTGCAGAAAGCCGTGTTTTTTGACCCAAACCCGTTGTTCTCATCCGCTTTCACAATATGGAGACGAGGCTGGTATTTGTGCATTGAATTCAGTATGATCTATAAGGTAAGTAGAATGAATCGCTCAGCATACAGATTGTACAAAATGTATAAAAAAATATTCAACTGCAGCTTGCGCTCTTGGTTTATTTTTTAAACTTTAGGCAATTACCCCTCTGAAACGCGACCACTCAACAAGTGGTTAGCCTACTGTTGGGTCATGGTGCACGTTGACAACTTAACCCCATCTTTTATTAATAGTTGCTTAGAGGGTATGGGAAGACATTGTCTTTATCTTTATTTCAGTGGTGAACGCAAATGCTAACATAACCCAATAGTTGTTTTTACAAACATAACCTAGCTTTTATGAGCTCTATCTTTCTACATAAGATAGAAATGCTAATATTAGGCCCATGTATATCATAATGCATATACAAGCTATAAACATGATAGAGTATGAGACACTTCCACTAGCATAAAAAGGTGTTGCTATACCCGCATGATGTTAAGCGTGTGATTTCTCCTCCGGTGATTTGTGCTGTGTTGTGATGGCTTCTGAGTTATGAGCCTAATGTGATGAGCTGAGCCACAAGTGC
The DNA here is from genome assembly GCA_025399935.1 of Amblyopsis rosae. Classification (NCBI taxonomy): domain Eukaryota; kingdom Metazoa; phylum Chordata; class Actinopteri; order Percopsiformes; family Amblyopsidae; genus Amblyopsis; species Amblyopsis rosae. Next base: position 1,649,370 of record JAODTR010000024.1, read on the forward strand.
CACCTGAACACAAATCCTCGAGTAGCCTAATATGAACGAATTAATGAATCACACGGTGAAATAATCTACATAGGCAAATATCCCAACACCATCCAATAGGCGATATGGCTATCATTAGAATGCCAGATAGGCTACTGCATTTAAAATGAGGGCGATATGTCTAAAAAACAATAATTGCGTGCATGCGCAACGTGATAGTTTTAAAGCACATTTTTTCTCCTCAACGTGTTTTTTTTATTTTTTTTATTTTTTTGCCTAAGTAGATTTTCTGAATGATCCTATAGGCCTATGTTGTTTAACCCTCAAGAACGCAGCAGAACTCACGTGTCCGAACGGGTCCAGATGGTTGTTTGTAAGTTTGAGTTTCTGAAAAGACACGAGCTGACGGCTCCAGTGCGCCCCAGTGGCAGGAGAGTCAGGATGGACGTAAAGTCTTCCAGGCATCGCGGGTTCTGCCTTTCCTGTTATCGACCTGTTGAATAACGGAAAATGTTCGGGATCACCAGGCTCGGTGTGTCGTGTTGTCTTTAGTCAGAACTGTCCGTACGGGTGCACTGCGCTCCCCCGCACAGCGCATACACACACACACACACACACACACACACACACACACACACACACACACACACACACAGAGTAGCCTATACTATAGCTGGAGCTGACACCTTATATTTTCAGTGTATAGTCTTTGATGGCAGTCTGACTCTTATGTGCGTGTGTCTATCAGCTCATACTATTAAATCAGACAAGATCAGAAACGTTTAAATGTATAACTTAAATGTAAATGTTACGTTAGGCATTTAGTAATTTAATAATTATGTTATTTAAAAACCTATTGTGGTATAACCCATATTTATGTATTGACGATAGGTTATAGGTCCACACAAACAAAACGCCTGCAGGATAACATATGATGTTTCTCGGCACGTTTGCGTAACACAACACAATTGCGCACAGACTTGGAACCGTCTGTCCGAATATCCACATTATCTGTTTCCAGACCGTTAGATTGAAATATCAAATCTTTTCTGAAGCAGACACGAGCTAAAAAGTGGTAGGCTACATTAATCAGTCGCCACAGTGAGTCTATTCGGATTTACAGCTCCTCTGCGCACTTAAATGGACGCTAAGTCTGTCTGTCGGACCAGTGAACCCTTTCGAAAGAGAGTGAATTCGCGGGCAGGGACGAAGGCAAGCGGGCTGGACCCAGGGAACTACAGGCCATTGTAGGCTAGACAAGAGCCAACAAATACACAGTCAGAAGTATGGAGCCAAAGCCAATATGCTTTTATCTTCCAAAGCTGAGCATTATACCTTCCCAAATTGGTGATAACGATTCAAGTCTGCCATAACATATTCAACAATTAATCAAGGATTGCTATAATATATTTGTGTTTGTTGACTACGAACCATTTATTGTCTGCAAATTTGTAGCGGTGTTCATCCCCGGGCACAATGTCCATAAGCAGAATGTATTTGGTTTTAGCGTTGAGTCCTGTTACCTTCACTTTGTAGCTAGGGAACATCCTCCTAAAACACACAGATAAAATAACAGAATTGCCTTAAAGCGTTGAATACGGTAAGTGAAATTCTGCCTTTGTTATCCTATTTGTATTAGAGACTTGGGGTTGGGCGTATAGAGAAGGGTCCACACCTCTTCAATCTCATGTCAAGTGCATTACACTATATTCTTTAAAAAGTGTGGTAGGGAAAATAAAAAGGAAAAACAACACAAGAAATATACTGTACTCAAAAATATTAGCCTGCAGCCTGCAACGAGTTATTAGTTAGCTTACCTTCCAGCCTTGGTAATAATCATTTCAGTCCCAACTTCATCAAACTTTGTCCAAAGTTCTCGTTCGTGAAGGAAAACTTTAATACCTTCCATCCCCTGGAATTTAAAGCAATATTGACAATAGTTATCTGAATAAATGATTATAATTAATTCCTCTTCAGTTAACCATTCTATAGACGTTATCAAGACATTGGACAACATTATTGTATTGTATATTTTGCTAACGTTTTAAACGTTGACACATTATGATGGTATTTTGGTCAAAAATGTTATACAATAAAATCATTAAACACACCATTGTAAAACCACATTATGCAGTATTGTTCAAATTAGATATTGTAAATAAATTATTGAGCAAAGAATCCTGATATTTGCCTTTAGTTCAGCATGTCGACTAATTAATCAATTTTAAATAAACAAGAAATCAACAACAGATGTATAACAATAACAAGTAATTGCCTTCAACTGCCATGTTTTCCATGATATCACAGTGGTTTCACGGAGTTACAGATATGCTAGAAGTAGTTATTTAAAAATATACCTGCTGGTTACACGTGGTCTGTGCTGGTGTTGGGGGGTTTAAAATGCACGTGTCGTTTTCCTGTGGCTTGCTCTCTTTAGGGGAATCCATGCGCTCTGCGTCTGCTCGCTCTGGAAGGCCGAATGGGTCCCCACCGTTAGCCATGGCACACTGCACTGGATCTATATGAGATTTACTGGACACACACACACACACACACACACACACGACACGACATGCGGGCACACACACACTGATACATGTTAGGCTATTACGTTATTGGACCTGGGATATGTCTGTGGATAATTGTCCAGAAATATTCGAGACAATAATTCGTGTTAAGAATATGGCGAGCATTACCTATGCTAGCCTATAGACAAAGGTAGGCACTACTCCTATAATAATTAATAGATTTTTTTTTATATTTTAAACGAAAATGACAATCAAATGTAAAACATAATAACAAACAATAATATAATTTAACATAAATAAATAATTAATAAATAGCCCATAGATAACTTGTGATGTGCTATAGACTTCAATAATTTCCAATAAGCAACTTAAAATGCGGACAAAAAACATATAACACTGTGATTAGAAAACATAAAATCCAATTCAATTATTTCCAATTACAGATTATCTACACACTCCAAATTCTCTTTCTATTTTACTAAAATAAATCTCACTATACAAACGTTATATGCCTATATATATTTGGCGAATTTAAGTGCAATTACTTAGGCCTTATATGATTATGCATAGCCGACAATGTTCAATATTTTCTTTCCAATCAAGTGGCTACGCATTGATTTGTACATTAGGTATTTTATAGATATTAACAAGTGTCCAAATTGATACTTTTACACAAAGCCTTCATATCTGGTGCACTTATCTCGTCATATGGGCCTTTACCTCTATAGAAGAGTCTGATTCCCCGAAGAAAACACGCTCATTCTGGGCACTGCGTTTACGCACGTATATTCAATAACTGCTTTTAACCGCAACTACACAACGTGCCGTTTTACAAATCCCGCATGCCTTTTGTCAGTCGGTTCGGTTGCACGGTGTGTTTGTGATGTGTCCACGGTCTGTCCAGTTCACACCGAGCTGAGTCTTCTCCCGCCCTCCCTGCTGCGAGACGCGGTAATGCTGCAGTAGCCTTCTGGGCTAGCCTATATGTCCCGATTCTCTCCAATCAGATATAGGCTAGGTATTAATATTATTCTCCTAATTTATTTCATGCATTCTTTATCTATCATATAGATAGATAAAGAGCATATTCTCTTCTGTTCTACGCCATCTGTAACGTGAACTCCTGCACTCTTCCAATTCTACATTACAAATGTCCAGCCTGCTTCAAATACTCCCCTCCCTCTTTTCTGTTGCTATGTTCTTATAGGCCTGTTCAGCTAGCTCCTATATCTGAAACCTGCATTACTGCGCTATTGACCAATCTCACACACACACACACACACACACGCACACGCACACACGCACACACACAGGTTAAATAACATGCACGCATTGTAGCACGCATATGTTTATTGTGCAGAGGCGCGCACAGGCGTATATGTTAAGCTATAGGCCTATGGTAAACCAGCCTATCACGGACATTATCTGCAGATCAACCGTAGGTTGATTTGAGCGCGCATATCACAATTAGATCGAGATAATCGGTCATGCGCAGTCAAATAGAGTTGAAAGTGTACGGGGTCATTGAGAGGTAAACAAGCCGCGTGACCAGCAGTCTCCGATAGTCCCGTTACCGATTTCTACAGGCGTCTGTTACGTTTAGGCCCACTCTGTTCGCGATGCATGCATGCAGCAGCCAACAATGATATCATGACATTGTGTGACCCACACTTTCTCCACTATTTCCCAGACTACTAGGCTATAAGCTCTTTTACATGTAGGTGCATGCCACTGAGTATAGGCGTATTTACATAAACTGTCTAGACGTGTGTTCATTTCTGTGTGCATGCATTTCTTAATTTGCATGATTAAGATGTCCCAGTGTTATGTGTTTATTTTAGAGATGGGATGATAGGCTAAATAAATGAAAGGCGTGACTGGCACGACCTACACTACCAGAACCTGTAGCTGGAAAAGCCCAACGCACAACAGCGCACGCATGTACTAACTTTTGCGCTGCTTCATTTAAAACATATATTTTGCTTAAAAAACACTAACTTTAAAAAGAGAAAGTGCACTTACTCACACACATTGATAGCAGGGCCACGGCATTTTATACCCAGCACTGCACGTCAACCCAAAGATTCTTATAGCAGCACCTATCGCCCGTCTACTTATCTGTAGCATATATATATATATATCAGTAAATATGACATATTTTATCAACACAAAATACCACAGTGAATTAGACGGACAAGAAGTTGTCAGCCTGCTCTATCCTACCTTTCGTGATATTTATCCAAATCCCAATTTCTTGAAGACAGAGATGTTGCCAACATGTTTTAGTTTAATCCTGTTAATGCCTGCACTTATTGGCTATAGGCTCCGAATTCCCAAACGTTTTTATAAATATGACAAATTCCACTGCCAGTTTCTAATTCCACCGTTTCAAACTCAAGATGCAGCGTGCACTGTCACAATTGAAAGGCTATAGGGCCTATCAATTAATCTGTGTCAACAGCACAATCTTAATGAGAGGAACATGTCTCGTTGTTTTATTGTAAAAGAAATAGTAAATACCCAATAGACTTCCATGGACGTTGAAAACGAATTGATATCTCGTCTGCCAGTCGTGGTCCTATTTTCGCCTTATTGTCAACCGGTTAAAACTATGAGAAACAAGAAATTGCAACATGTTTAAATAGAGACGTGTAATGGCCTATATGTCTACCGGATACATGTTCTAAACAAAAAAGCTTATCAAAGCTTCTCAAAGTAGTCTAATTTATACTACAGCAGGAGCAGGCGATGTGGGGAATTCCTTTCCGTTGAAATAGCAATGAATAGGAAAAATAGACTAGCCTAACTTGTGTGCGAGCAGGCGAGCGAGCGAGAGAGAATTCATTTATGTGACACAATATGTATTGATGTTTGTGTATTCTTCTTTTGATTATGAATTTATTAATTAATTATATGAATTAATTAATTATCTTTATTGTCATTATATGCAGTCAGGCCTACAATGAAAATGCTATGGGCTTCTCTCAAAGTTCTCTTATTAGATGCCAAATAGCCTATAGCTTTCCAGGTAAGCCAATACGAGGTATTGTATTAATTTAATTGATCTCCAATTATATGTTTTTTATACATTTTTATATTCTATAGGTTAGAACTAAATGTTTGAGCCCATGTTAAAACATTTAGAACCTAGGTGTAGGTAGATTATCGCCAAAAAAGCGGTATCAAGAAGTTAGCTAAACTAATTGACCTATAACCTAGGCCTATAGTGTGCTTTATTGGCATATGCCAATAGGCCTATATTAATTTTATAATAGTCTAATAATTTAAGATATACTAACATATGTTGCTAGCCTAATTAGCCAAATGCGTGTAGACTATAGGCCTATATTTGAAGAGCAATTTCATCAGTTTAATAACGTAACGCTGCTGGCCTCTCAACACACCACAAAAACGTTTCATGTAAAAATAAATAATAAATAGGCTATGCCCCTCATATACATGATATTTTCAAATTACCCTATAGGACTAATCTGCCCCATTGAGGGGATATGGAAAAGCGCACTGCAAGTATCACTACTTATAGGAAAAAGTAACATATGCTTCAAAGCCTATATTTAAAAAAAAATTAAATAAATGCACACAACAAACATGTATGCTGACCAAACCAAATATCTAACATAATTGACTGACTGACATAATTGAATTGATATAATTTTAAATTTTTTTTGCAAAAATCGAAATAGCAAATCTTTATGTGTGTGTCTATAGGCCTACTTGAAACCTAACATTTTTGGCTGGACACTATAGCTGAACATTTTATGTTTTAATGTCTGTTAAATGTTTAATCTCTCTGTTTAAGATCTCTCTTTAATGTTTTGTTCCATCATTAAGGCTTTTTAAACACGTGATGTAGACAAGAGTTTCTTATAGGACATGTATACTGCGTATATATATTTGCGGTATTGTTGTTTTATAAATTACAGAGGCTGTTCGAGTACTTGAAATAATATTCCCTCCCGTGTCAATCTAGAATCTCTCTCCGTCAGATGCACAAATATAGACACAAGCACGCAAGCTCGCGAGCCTCTCTCTCTCTCTCTCTCTCTCTCTCTCTCTCTCTCTCGCACACACACACACACACACACACACACACGCACACGATCTAATAATCACTTTTTTTTTACTCAGATTTGATATTTTCTATAGTATTTAATTTGCTTGTGTGTTGATCTGTGCAAACAGGATATAAGACAAGGGTATGGTATAGTCTACATTTGGCTGCATGCCATATTTAAACTATTTTTAGAAGTAATCTATCTAATAATAGTCTAATAATCTAATATTAAAGGAACAATCGATTATAACCATTTTTGTAATAAGAACAGCAATTGTTATTGTTATTATTGTTGCGTATAATATAGCCTGCAGTCAGAAACACCCTCTAGACTGTTTCATTAATACCGTCAAATTATATGCATTTCTAAAACTATAACATTTTCTAAAATAACTTTACAAATATGAAATATCTGATAAAAGCCGACACTGTGGAGTTATGATCATAAGTTTGTACATGGTTCTGGACTTTGAAATATTGCGGACTGCCCGTAAATATCAATAACCAATACCTTTCATTCCCAAAATGAAATAACTTCCATGGAGTTAAACTCTTCCTACATTCTCTATGTTGCATGGCCCTTAAGGGAACCGGGCACCAGAGGCGTGTGAGGAGAAGACTTTAATAACACCTGAAATGGGGTGGCTGCGCTATAGCGTGCTCATTAAGGTCCCATCCTGGCTATAGCTGGCTGGTTCCTCTGTTCTCTGTCTGGAGGAAGTGCTGAAGGGGTCCCAGACCTCCTGCACTCATCAAGCCTGTCTCACACACCTCCAGCCTGACTAGAATGAGTGTGTGCATCCGTGTGTGTGCGTGTGTGTGTGGCAACAGAGGGCAAGGTCAACCCATTTCTCTGCAAACAATCACATCACACAGGGCAAAATACATTCCAACCCCCACCCCCACCCCTCCTCCTCCTCCTCCATCAGTGTAGCATGGTCTGATGTGGGAACACAGAGGTTGGAGGGAGGGGGGGTGGGGGGTGGGGGGGGGGGGGTGGCAGCAGGCCAGAGAGGGCCTCCAAGTCCAGATGAAGTGAAACCTGCTCCTTATTATTATAACTTCATATTACACGTTAGACAGGATCTGTACTTTCTAATGGGGTTGGAGAGCATACTCATTGTGTGTAGCCCCTATAACATGTATAATCACATGTATTGTCAAACTGTGCCTCACACGAGATCACTAGCAATGTAAAGAAAATAGCTGAGAACAAGGTAAAATAAGGTAAACATTAAAGTCTAAGCCACAAAAGGTTTGAGTGCCATTGTTGCTATACTACTTAAGGCCCATACTGTAAGTTTTCAGGGTATTGTAGCTCCCTCTAGTGGTTACAACTGGGAGCAGAATGCCATGCAGCATACAGTCAAATCAGGCATTTGTTCTGGACAGGCACACGGACACAGGCACTGCTCCTTTGCATTGTTCTTTTTTGTGGCACATAATACGTTTAAACTCTGGAACCTAATGACATCATCAACAGATGGGGCAACAGTCTGGCGAAGAGGGATCCATGTGGAAACATTAACATTTATAGGACCGGCCTTTTTTCTTATGTGTCCATCTGCCCTCAGGGCAGCTTGTCACTCAAAGGCGTCACCACGGAGGTGTTATTTAAACGCTGACCTATACATTTGGTGTATGTACTGTATGGACAGTTGGTCACACACACAAACATATAAAAGCTGGAGGTTATATAGCCGATCTTGTATCCATACTAATATGGTAAGTCAAATGTCAGTGTATCTTTTACAATAGCTGGAACTAAGTGTGTTAAAATCACAGTTGACTTCAACCAGGTATGTAACAATTCAAGAAAGCAGCTTTGGCATGTGAGTTGAGGGGTACGCTGTAATTATGTTCTTACATTATCTTCCTACCCTCAAAAACAGACTCCCACTCTTCCACCCTGCAGGTCAGTCACTGGGTTCTGCTTGGATTCCTCTCATTACCTGGAGGAGCTCTATGTTTAACAGGCAGAAAACTCATTTCGCCACCACTGACATTTCATGAGTGCTCAAGGCTTTTTACCTTTTCATACACTCTACACTGTTGCAGAGGCCCTCAGCCTCCCAGCCGCTGGGAGACAAGAGTGAAGTGGATTGGAGGTCACGTTCTGTGTTGGACGTGTTAAGCACTTCACTTAATAACGCAACCTCCGGGTGTTGTCTTCTTTGCACCTGTTATAGTTCATACTGTTACATAGGCCTACCTAACGCCATACATTTCTCTTTTTGATTGTACTTTAATATATTGCCTCCATAACCACAAAGTTTAGCTCTAGCTCCCTGTTTTTTAAGCAAAGGCAGTAAGGGGATGAGTTATGCAGCAGTTTTGTCTTGCAGTGTTCTTCTTGACTAAAATGCCACCATATCATTTTATACATGCTAATTACTGGGACAACAGAGGCTAAATTACATGGCTTCTTTCACAAGACCCATCCATCCATCCATCCATCTTCATCATCACCGCTTATCCGGAGTCGGGTCGCGGGGGCAGCAGCTTCAGCAAGGGACCCCAAACTTCCCTTTCCCGAGCAACATCA
>JAODTR010000024.1:1658596-1673859 GCA_025399935.1 Amblyopsis rosae
CCCCAGTCAGAGCTTTCCAATGTGGCTCGGGAAAGGGAGGTTTGGGGTACCCTGCTGGAGCTGCTGCCCCCGCGACCTGACTCTGGATAAGCGGATGAAGATGGATGGATGGATGGATGGATGGAAGGAAGGTTATAACTAACCTGTCTCACAACGGTCTAACACCAGCTCACGTTCCCTATTAGTGGGTGAATAATCCAGATATTGGTGGTAGTATTGTACACAAATATACAAATATTCAAATGAATGTAAACATACATAAATGTAAATGCAATTCTGCTATTTTCAGCATTTGTCACTGCCTGCCTTTTAAGCTCTAGTTAATGAAAGATTAATTTAAACAATAATTTAAAGTTGTTTATACCTCTAACATATTCACACCCTGTCATCGTTAGAGGAAAGATTATGTTATTTCATGTTTTCATTTTCACCAACGCGGTGGTCTTTAATTGGAGCACATGAGTTAAATGATCGGTGTTAACAGGCCAATAGGACACTAGTAAGGACAGCCCTCTCTTCCCTAACTGGCCAAAGCTTCACATTATTCTAGAAGACGTCAAAAGCAAGTGCTGTCTTCATTCGTTGCTGAATTTACTAGGCGTGTTCTGTAGTAGAGACGTGAAACAAGTGAAAATTTAATTCGTTACTGAATAAAATGGGCGTATCCTGTACGAAGGACGTCAAACAAGTGCTTTTTTCATTCGTTGTTGAATGAAATAGGCGTACCCTGACTGGGAACGAATTTCCTCAGTGCCATCAGCCAATCGTATTCGAGAATTCTGCCAGGCCACTGTATAACTATAAAGAATGTGAAGAAACTGCTCTTTCGAATCAATTGAGTGAGCAGTAGAACCAAGCAAACCGTGAACACCTAACCGAACTGTATTTATAAAGATTACTGAAAGTGGACGACTATGGCCTCAGGGGGCGAGTAAGTTGGGAGCGTTGTCTAATCTTTTTTCCCGCAAACAATGATAATTTGATTCCTTAACTTGGCTAACGCCAGCGAAAAATTCGTTGGTTTATCTAAGTTAGCTAGGCATTACGATATTTTAACTATTTTGTTAGCAAGCTAACGTCATTTTTTACAGCCTTCGCACTTTAACCATTACGTTTGAAATATAGTATTTGTTGGTTCATTAACCGTTAACATAATAGTAAATTGCGGTCAGTCTGTAAATGTGTGTTGTCATTCTGCTCTGTGGTCGTAAAGTATCTAGATGCGTGAAAGGTACTGTAGTGGATTGACAAAGCCGCAGTAGTTGCTACTATGCTAACATTAGCTTCGCAGCCAGCCCAAGGCCGAAGCCATCACACCGGTACATAAACTTGGCCTACCTACCCATCTCTCAAAATTAAGACCGTAATAAAGTAGTAATTCGTTTGTTTTATAACATGTCTGTTAATGTCTACGCTTGGTTGACGTGTAAATGTAACATAACACAACAGTTTGTTACCAGTCTCACTGGATGCTAAGCTGTCAAAGCCCCGATAACTAGCATGCTATATGGGCAGCTAGTGCTTTCATTCTACATGAAACAATTATTAAGTGTCCATTTCGATACTGACAAAAATAGTTAACTATCATCACGTACATTTTAAGAGATGTATTTGTTTAAGTGTTATTAACTGAACTGTAAACAGTGTATATTTGTCATTTATTTTACAGTAACAAAACGGTTGTTTTTATTTAAATCCTTTTGCTGTGTCATCTGCGTTTACTTGCTTGCCAGTGCGGTAGCTACCTTTAGTAGGCTAACGTTTGCTTGCTAATGACCACGAAACAGAAACTACAACATGTCAGTGAAGAGGTTTCTAGAAACATAATAAAGCTATATTATATTAAAGTTAGACCTTATATTAAACATGAAGTGTCCATTATGCTAAAAATTCAATACCGGTACGCTTTTATGGATTTAATTAACAAATGGTGTTCTTGATATAACAAAGTGCTTTTTGACATTTTGCATTGGTTTATTTTAAAATCGTGGCCATTCTTGTCTGTCACTTATTTTCTTTTCACAGATCCAAAAATGATGATCTATCCACTGCAATTTTAAAACAGAAGAACAGACCCAACAGACTGATTGTTGATGAATCCATCAATGAGGACAATAGTGTGGTCTCGCTTTCTCAGGTTTGTAATTATTTATGTACCTGTACCATACGTGGCCTTTTAATTTACAGTACATTGCTAGTATTTATAATAGATAATGTTCTGTTTGTTGTTGTTTTACTTTTAATTAAGCCATCACATATCTTGTAGAATCAGTCTGATGTGTACTGTATTAATGACCAAATATTATAAACACATTTGAATGTTGAATTGTATTGCACCTCATCAGGCTAAGATGGATGAGCTGCAGCTCTTCCGTGGTGACACAGTTCTGATGAAGGGAAAGAAGAGGAGGGAGACTGTGTGTATTGTGCTTTCTGACACCTGTTCTGATGAAAAGGTCCGCATGAACAGGGTTGTCCGCAACAATCTGCGGGTCCGACTCGGGGATGTCATCAGGTAGGACTTGGTGTTACGCTGCTTTTAACAGGGCACTGAGTGGCTCACTGCACTAAATTGATGCTGATTGGTCCAACTGTTCCCATAGCATTCAGCCTTGCCCTGATGTGAAATATGGAAAGAGGATTCATGTTCTACCAATTGATGACACAGTTGAGGGAATTACTGGAAACCTTTTTGAAGTCTACCTCAAGCCATACTTCCTCGAGGCTTACAGGCCAATTCGGAAGGGTAAGCACCAGTTAAATTGGTTTGCCTGTGCCTACCCCTTCAAAAGGACATTATATTTACTTTTATATGGAACAATTAGGCTGACCTTTTGTCTCGCTTCCATTTTGTTTAGGTGATATCTTCCTGGTCAGAGGAGGTATGCGTGCTGTGGAGTTCAAGGTTGTGGAGACTGATCCCTCTCCTTACTGCATTGTTGCCCCTGACACAGTCATCCACTGTGAGGGAGAGCCCATCAGAAGAGAGGTGGGTAGCAGGCACGCCGGTCACCTAGAACAGGCTGGGCGATTTTAGCCTAAAAATCAAACCTGGATTAATTTCAGTATGCTGGACAATAACAACTTTAATCGATTTATTTATTTATTTTTTCTTCATGACTAAATATTACTCAAATGGTTTTGTTTGTTAAAACTGTCCTACTGTAGACTATAGGCCTATGCCATACAGTGTACAATATCAACAAATAACATAAATTAAACTAAATAAAGATGTAGGCACAAACATTGAATGGGTATGTCTGGCTATACTCTGATATGAGAAATGTACAGACTTTAATGCTAGCCTACTAATTTCTACAATAGGTGGTGTAGCCATACAGTGAATTGGAATAACATAGCCTAATCTTATGTTAAGATAATATAACTATACAGAGCTAGTATAATGGTAAAGGTGCTTTTATCATCACACACATAGTGAAATTCATCCTCTGCATTTAACCCATCCCTCAAGGGAGCAGTGGGCGGCTGCTGTGCAGCGCCCGGGAACCAACTCCAGATAGAGGCCAATCTCAGTAGGATAATAGCCTAGTGTTACATGGCCTATGCAAGGCTTAATGCAACTAATATCTACAAATATAATCGGAAATGGCTACAGTACATATCACAAGTGGGTTATTCCCAACATACATCATGCACGTAATTGCGTAGCAGATATTAGACAAACAAAAGTGTAAAAAGGTAAGAAATGCTAATCGCGGTTAATGCTAGCTGATTAGCGCAAGCGGAATTTTTGGTAGATATTTTAAAACCTGTAGGCTACAGTATGTAACAACTAAATAAATAAGCCAGAGGGCTGGGCTTTTGTCCCAAAAATACTGCCACACAGCTCTCTCAAACTATAAGATTTCTCCAATTTATACTTACTAATATAACCCCCACAGAGATGCAAACGATAGGCAATCAATGTGTTTTTGTGGAGGTTGGTTGCTTGCAGCTGGGGAAACTAATCTGGTGGGCGTCAACCAGAGGAGCGCATGCATGATAAAGAATGGGAGGGGGAGCGCTGTCGGCGTGACTCGGTGTTAATTTTGAGTGAACACATTAATCTCGATTTTGCAATTCAGGCATTTTTCAAATCTTAAAAAAAAAAAAAAACACGCGCACACCCCACCTGTGGGGCTGTCTGTTAATTGCTGATCTATGAAGCCTGAGTTCAAACAAACTATGTGTAGGATGAAGAGGAGTCCCTGAACGAGGTGGGCTATGATGACATTGGAGGAGTGAGGAAGCAGCTAGCTCAGATCAAAGAGATGGTGGAGCTGCCCCTCAGACACCCTGCATTGTTCAAGGCCATAGGCGTCAAGGTCAGTGAGTTTTTGTCATGCCAATTGTATGCACCGCTTTCACACAGCGCACCAGCCAGTGCGCTGGTGTCCTTGTGTTGTAAAATTTACATTTTGATGTCACTCTAGCCCCCACGTGGCATCCTGCTGTATGGACCCCCAGGAACTGGAAAGACCTTGATTGCCAGAGCCGTGGCTAATGAAACGGGAGCCTTCTTCTTCCTTATTAATGGTATGAATCATTGTAGACATTTCTGCTTACAGGGGCTGCAGTTGGCCACATTGCTTTTTATAATTTGCATAAAGCAATAGTTTTAAATCAGTCTGCATTTAAATGAACAGATTGTCTTGAATATGCATGCTTCAGGTAGAGGAGATGCTCTAATTTGGGTTGACGTTTTCTAAAACCTAGCACTAACAAATGCATAACCGCTTTGTTTATTTTGCCCATCTTACTTAGCCTACATTAATAATTCAAATAATGTTTCTACATTATATTTTTGGCTTTATAAGTTTGTGATTTAGAATTTGGTAATGCCATGTCTTCCAGGGCCTGAGATCATGAGCAAGCTGGCAGGAGAGAGTGAGAGCAACCTGAGGAAGGCCTTTGAGGAGGCAGAAAAGAACGCTCCTGCCATCATCTTCATTGATGAACTTGATGCTATTGCCCCCAAGAGAGAGAAGGTGAGAGTAGAGAACTGGGCTAGATGGCAGTTTAGACATGTCTTTATTGTGGTTGGTTATTTGCTTTTAATTTATTTATATGAAATGTTGTAGACTCATGGAGAGGTGGAGAGGCGCATTGTATCTCAGCTCCTCACTCTGATGGATGGCCTAAAGCAGAGAGCTCATGTCATCGTCATGGCTGCCACCAACAGACCCAACAGCATCGACCCTGCTCTCAGGAGATTTGGTAAATGCTTTTTTGGAGGAACAATATGTGCTGGGGGCAGGACGGAGGTCGCGTTAACCGAAAATATTCCGTCATTGACTTATCAGTGACATCACTACAGCGAGTGTTTGTACATAAGGCGCACTTGTTTTTAAAGAAGGGCATTCCAATCGAACCCTATACTGAGAACTAAAAAAAGGCGCAGACACCGCCCCTCGCTAAGGTGCAGTGATGTTAGTTAAGCTGCTGGCAACTGTAAAGCCGCTAAACAAAGCCACATGAGCGTTTTCTCGCAAATAGGATGAATCTTTGACTTGAAATTTGTAGCCTACTATGGCTGGTTGGACATCTTGGTTTTATTTCCGGGGTGAACATGTGCATTGATCAGTGTAAACATAGCTGTTGTGCTGAAACAGGCATTGGAACTTTATAGTGCAGCAGGAAATTTTGTTTTGAGAACTGGTTTGAAACATTTGATATTCAGGGAACACACAATCAATGGGCCTAGTACTAAAGTAATTGAATCCAACATATTCATGGAACAATACAAAGCCTGGCGGGGCATCTGGTCTCCCTAAAATGTCCTGTTTTGTTAGTTAGCGTGTTTGTGTATCATACTATTTTATTTATTTTTTTATTTTTTTTATCGACATCGGACTACGTTTCTGCCCCACATATCTTCTGATCAGCCCCACTACACGCTATACAGTTTGTGCATGTTGCACATATTTCAGTAGCCAACATTTTAATTTTCCAACATTTGAGTGTTATGTTTTTCTTAAAACGAAAGAGTGTGGCACAATATTGATATTATAGTAGTCTACAAGGGAGACATGAAGAGAGGTAGTTTAAACTGAACACAATTAAAAATTTCTCACCAGCAAAGCGCATCATCAAAACCACCACAGCATGACAACTGTCGCGGTGGCTGGCTGTGAATGATAACTGATGTGCCCCACTGCTCCTACAGTATCACTGAAAAGACTAAGCTACATACTGGTTTATTTAAAATAAACCTGATTCTGTCCTGTTAAACGGAGGCTGTTTTGTTAAAGTGTAAAATGGAGACTAATGCAAAACTAAGACTATTAATAAATAGGCCTAGTTTTGTCGTTAAAATAAATTAATGACCGAATGAATATTTCCAACCCTGCCCGTCAAAATGACAGACAATGATAGTATACCGCAACCACCGGGGCCAGGGTCCTGTTTACTTTGCTGTGGTGAACACTACCTTGCCAGTAGGTGGCATTGATTTGCCCTTGGCATTTGCTGTGCTCTCAGGGCGTATTCACACTAGGCCCAGTTGCCTTGAGCCATGCCCGAGCACGATTGTTCCCCACTCCCCCGCTGGCCTGAACTCAGGCTTCAGTTAATATTCAGGGCCGGGGCCACATTTGCAATCACACTGATGCGTACCCCGCCCGAGTCCAACCAAACTGTACCCTGACCCACCTCTTTCAAGTGGGCCACAGTGCGATTAAACGTGCCTCGCCTGGGCACAGTACGGAGCGATCGCACTAGTCAATCAAACCGCACTTTGGGGTCAAACGAGCTCAGGCACGGTTTAACTGGGCCCAGTGTGAGTACGCCCTAAGGCTTATTGTATTTTGTCTGTAAATGTCTAAAATCAGCACTCTTTGGCGTTCATCAGGTCGTTTTGATCGGGAAGTGGACATTGGCATTCCTGATGCCACTGGCAGATTGGAGATCCTCCAGATTCACACAAAGAACATGAAGCTAGCTGATGATGTTGACTTGGAACAGGTCAGTAAATGCACATATTATTTCCCCACTACAGTAAGATAAGATGTTGCTTTATTGATCTTGGGTAACTGAGCGATGCCATTGCTGTTTGGGGCTATTTTTGTGTAGTCAGTCAGTCACATATTTGTTTTCTTCAACTGCATTTCCAGTTTCTCTTGTACTTGGCAGCTTGTACTGCTGCAATGGAACCTGTCTGTTTAGTTACTGCTGGATTCATTATACTAAAATAATACTATATAAACAAAGGCTTTGTGTATGACACTAGTTATAGCATTTAAGATGAAGTTGCTGAAAATCCAGTTGTCTATTTGGGAACTGGTCTGACATAGATTCAAAGCAGCTACCCTTCCCTGACCTTGCTGTAAACGGAGCTCTCTTAATAGCAGATGGGTGCGTCTGTTAGATGAACTGACTCTATGTGACTAGGTGGCCAATGAGACCCATGGACATGTGGGTGCAGACCTGGCAGCTCTCTGCTCTGAGGCTGCCCTGCAGGCCATCAGAAAGAAGATGGACCTGATCGATCTAGAGGATGAGACCATCGATGCTGAAGTGATGAACTCTCTGGCTGTCACTATGGATGACTTCAAGGTGAGAATGGTGCACTCTGTTGTATGTTGTCTTAATACACTTGAATTGTGAGCATTAGGGATGCTCATTTAGAAAAATAATGGACCTTTTGCCAGAGTTAGATTGACGGGCAATCTGATTAATCAGAAGGCCGGGATGCTGCTATGTGCTCTACTTGTGTCGATACAGGAACTATGCTATGGATTTGAATAGCAGCAACATCACGGGACAGCCAAACACATCTGTTGTAGTAATAATTTTCCCCCTCCAATCATTTCTCCACATTTTCAATGAAATAAGTGGTTGAAATATTATTTACAAATAGCTATTTCACTTTGCTAAGAAATGCAAAGCACTTCAGCTGTTAGGCCTGTTCAGCCGACATCCGCATATTTCCATGAACATGGACAATAAATGTTCACAAAAAAGGTTTGCTACGTACTACTACAAAGCCTACAGTACTTACCACTATCCGCACTCTGTTTTTGGACAGCAAACGTATGACATGTATTCACACTAGCGTTCAGGTCGTTTAGTTCGGCGAGAGTAAGCTACAGTCTCTAGTGGGTGGTGGTAACATGCACAACATGAAATGCACTCAAATCCATGCGGCTATGAGTTCGTTCGCATGCTGAGTTGGCTGTATGTTGTGCACCTGCCAGCCACCAGCGTGTTGCTCACTGCTTCCCGTGTCGGTTGTTCCGTCCACGACAGTCTTGTTGCCCTCAGCTCCACATGTATATTTGGGGGGGCGTGTTTCGAAGACTGTACAAAACTTTCGCAGGAAGGATGTTGTGTGTCACTGGTTTGGGGGATCTCATCGCTGCTTTTTGCAGATGATGTGATCCTGGTGGCATCATCGGCCTGTGACCTCCAGCACTCACCGGATCGGTTTGCAGCCGAGTGTGAAGTGGCTGGGATGAGGATTAGAACCGCTACAATGTGAGGCCATGGTTCTCAGCAGATAACCGATAGAGTGCCTACTCCGGGTATGGAATGAGTCCTTACACAAAGTGAAGGAGTTCAAGTACCTCGGGGTCTCGTTCGTGAGTGAGGGGACATTGGAGTGTGAGATTGGCTGGAGCGGTATTGCAATCACTTTACCGCAGTTGTGATGAAAAGAGAGCTGAGCCGGAAGGCAAAGCTCCCTCTACCGGGCAATTTTAGTTCCAACCGTCACCTATGGGTCATAACTGAAAGAAGTAGGGCTGTGGGATAAATCAATATATATCGTATAACGATTGAAAAACATCTACAGTCCTAAATTCTGTTTTATCGTTTTGAAAATCACACTATACTGTTATAATTTTCATAATTTAGAATCTGTTGTCTGTATTTTGCACGGATAACTCTTGTTGGCTGTTTACTGGTGAGGCTTTTATTGCACTTCCAGTAACATGTAGTTTTCGTCAGCTCTCCAACTCTCCACTGCTGTCTCTCTTCCTCGCTGAGCTCCGTGTGTTTGTGGCGTGAGCCCTGCTGCTTCGCAGTGGAGCAGAGAGCACGGATTAGCAGCTATTAGAGAAACATTGATGCAGATTCGAGTCTTATGATTGAAAAAGTTTAACCTGCCAGCCTACAAGTTGTATTTTGCGTGGTGTATCGCAGTTGCTACTGCTGCAAAATAAACAAATCGTGTTAGTTAGCTACCTGGCGAAACACATGACCATTACATTCGGGACATGCAGCCTAACCAGGACGTAGTTTTAAGACTGAAAATGTTTGA
This sequence comes from Amblyopsis rosae, assembly GCA_025399935.1. Classification (NCBI taxonomy): domain Eukaryota; kingdom Metazoa; phylum Chordata; class Actinopteri; order Percopsiformes; family Amblyopsidae; genus Amblyopsis; species Amblyopsis rosae. The sequence continues at coordinate 1,667,856 of JAODTR010000024.1, forward strand.
TTAAATGTCCTACCTGTTTTTTTTTTTTTTTTTTTTTTTTTTTTTTTTTTTTTCCTTCCTCTGTCTGGCAAGTTCCTAGAATATCCAATCTTAAAGAAACCACACGTTTCTCAACACCATAATTGCCATGGTCTAGTCAAGTTATGCAGTCAATGGGTTATGTTTGTAAACGATAATAAACTACAGCAAAACGATGTAGAGACTATATTATGTTTATTTTAACTCAGTGTAACACTTGAGTTCATCTCCTCTGCTCACTGTGGTTCAGAGAGGGCGGGGCTGCCCCTCTCCATATGCGCAATGTGTAATATAGTACTATGAATGTGAGCACAAGCCTGGGGGACGGGCTCATTGGATGAGAAGCTATTTATTAATTGAATTTACAGAACTTGGGAAATAAAAGTATCTCTATCGGGATATGACATTTTGGCAATATCGCACACCCCCAATCACGGGTACAAGCGGCCGAAATGGGTTTTCTCAGGAGGGTGGCTGGCATCTCCCTTAGAGAGGGTGAGAAGCTTTGCTATCCGTGAGGAACTCTGAGTAGAGGCGCTGCTCCTTTGCATCAAAATGAGCCTGTTGAGGTGGTACGGGCACCTGGTAAGGACGTCCAACATCCATGGCAACTTGCCGGTCTAGAAAAATAGGCACTTTTAGTAGTGTTATCACCCAGCGATGGGATAAACGTTATGATACTGTTACTTTACGTTTCTAAAAGTGGCCTTATTTATTTTATTAACAGAAATTGGCATTACATGCAAGCTAAGCAATGCAAACATTTTCCTGTAGTCAGTAGCCTTCGCTATCTTACTTTTGTTTGTCTGTCACAAGTTACTGCAGACCATGCTACTTTGTATCATGTAGCCTACATTCTTTATATATTTCTGTTTTGTTAAACTAGTGAAATCAAGTGTATCCAGATTAGTTTAACAGCTTGTGGCCTATACTACTAAATGAGTTCAACCTACTACCAACCTAAGATCTAACTCTAGGTTATCAAGTAAAGTCAGGGTTGACAAACTGCCTGCCTAAATTAAACGGTGCTACAACTGATGAAGATGTTGGTTAGTTGACTCTGTTACCTTCATTTCATTTCATTTTTTTTACTGTTAAATTATTTTCTAGGCTGCTCCTCACTAATGTTCTCCCAGGGGTGCTCAAATGGCTATGCTCTACTCCAGGGGTGCCCAAACCTGGTCCTGGAGAGCTACTGCCCTGCATGTTTTAGATGTCTCCCTGCTCCAACACACCTGATTCAAATGAATGGCTCGTTATCAGTCTCTGCAGAAGCCTATTGATTTGAGTCAGGTGTGTTGGAGCAGGGAGACATCTAAAACATGCAGGATAGGGGCCCTCCAGGACCAGAGTTGGGCACCCCTGCTCTACTCTATTGCGCTAGTCACCCTCAGGGTTACTATGGAAGAGGAAAAAATAATACTGAAATGCATAATTTTAATGTGTACAAAGTATTGTTATATGCTATATAGTCACCTGCAAACGCATGAATAGCTTTTTTGATCTTTAGAACGCTAATGGCCGGGGAGCACAATAAATGCATCCAGCAGTTTTATTGTAAGCCTACTTTTCCCTGATGTTCTATATTGAAGATATTCCCAAATGGACAGATTCTAAATGATCCTTCATGGACATCAATTTAAAATACATCTTAAAATGGCATGCATGCTCCTATGTTTATGTCCCATGCACTACTTGCACAATTTATAGTGCGTAGGCTATAATGTCATCAAACATTTATATATGTTTTGCTTTCAAAAAGGTCTATTTTGCTCAAATAAAATGTGCATATATTGGCACAATTACAGTCTCTATCCTAAATTAAGGGCTTGCTTGCATTTCTTAAAAGCCAGAAATGCTGCGTTGCTGTTATGTCATCTAAAATAGACTATTGATTTGCGCAACTGTAGACTCAACTTTCGACAATGCAGCGTTCAACTCGACAGAACACCAGTCGTTGAGATTGTGAGCGGAGGTGCAGTGGTTATATAGGATAACATCGAGTTAACTACAAACTGCTCGGCGCATTTCAGGGATGCAGCATAAATTGCCATGACAGCATACCTTGTGCAAAACCTCTCTTCAAAACATTTTAGCTAGCCTAATGGCCTATTTACACAATAGCATAGCCTATAGTCCGCAGCAGCTTGTCTATTGCTTTTTAAATTATTGATGTGCTGTGTGGGATTAGGTTAGTCTCGTGAGCAGTCTCTAAACCATGAGAACCTGCAGCGGAGAATAGGCACCTGCTCAGATTGTATGGGAGTGATGTGCCGACGTGCCCCCAGTTTATTTATACCGTGAAGCACACTTGAACAGTTTAACTGATAGTATTAATCGGTCATAACCATGAACGTCTAGTGAGCACACATACTAACGTCCAATCCCTGTGTTTCAGTGGGCTCTGAGCCAGAGTAACCCATCAGCCCTGAGGGAGACTGTGGTTGAGGTCCCCAACATCACCTGGGAGGATATCGGAGGTCTGGATGACGTCAAGAGAGAACTGCAGGAGCTGGTGCAGGTACGCGCCGTCGTTGTCTAATGTAACCGCAGTCGCTGTTGCATTCACACACCCTGTTGAGTTGTAATTGTGACGTTCCTCTCCTCAAGTATCCTGTGGAGCATCCAGACAAGTTCCTGAAGTTTGGTATGACACCGTCCAAGGGTGTGCTGTTCTACGGCCCACCTGGTTGTGGTAAGACACTGCTGGCCAAGGCCATTGCCAATGAATGCCAGGCCAACTTCATCTCCATCAAAGGACCTGAGCTGCTCACCATGTGGTTTGGAGAGTCGGAGGCAAATGTCAGAGAGATCTTTGACAAGGTATGACAACCCTGCTGTACTGTCGTTGTATTTATGATGCTAATCAGTGTACAGTAATGTAATTCACTGGATCCCACCATCTTGCCCTGTTCAGGCTCGTCAGGCGGCCCCGTGCGTGCTGTTCTTTGACGAGCTGGACTCCATAGCCAAGGCCCGTGGCGGGAACGTCGGCGACGGCGGTGGTGCGGCCGACCGTGTCATCAACCAGATCCTGACGGAGATGGACGGCATGTCCAGCAAGAAGAACGTCTTCATCATCGGCGCCACCAACAGGCCCGACATCATCGACCCGGCCATCCTGAGACCAGGGCGTCTGGACCAGCTCATCTACATCCCCCTGCCCGACGAGAAGAGCAGGATCAACATCCTCAAGGCCAACCTCCGCAAGAGTCCCATCAGCAAGGTGACCACACCCTCCTGATATGAACACTGTCTCCCATATTAGGGGTCCGCATGTCAACTGACTTTATGAACTCCGTTGATAGGATGTGGACCTAGACTTCCTGGCGAAGATGACCAACGGCTTCTCCGGAGCCGATCTTACGGAGATCTGCCAGCGGGCGTGTAAGCTGGCCATCAGAGAGAGCATTGAGAATGAGATCCGCAGAGAGAGGGAGAGGCAGACCAACCCTTCGGCTATGGTCAGTATCTGACCATTACTAGTGCTGTTTTCTGTTGTGAATAGTCCCTATGATGTCTCTAAATCCGTCTCCTCTTCGCAGGAGGTGGAAGAGGATGACCCTGTGCCTGAGATCAGGAGGGACCACTTTGAGGAGGCTATGCGATTTGCACGTCGCTCCGTCAGTGACAATGACATCCGCAAATATGAGATGTTTGCTCAGACACTGCAGCAGAGCCGTGGCTTTGGAAGCTTCAGGTATTTTTCCTTCTTCAAATGGTGACTGTTCCGTTTGATCACTGTGTATTGGTCCCCAGCCACCCTTCAAAGTGTGAATCATTTCCCCCTTTCTCCATCAGGTTTCCCTCTAGTACTGCAGGGGGCAGTGGTCCAAGCCAGGGCTCTGGAGGCACTGGCACCGGCCCAGTTTTCAATGAAGATAATGACGATGACCTTTATGGATAAGCATACACTGCCACACAGTGGAGAGTACTGGGATCATACCTGTACAAATTCTCACCAGATTCCAAATTTTTAGGACTTTGTGCTTCTTTCATGTGTTCCTTTTTTGTATGATTTGTTTTTTGTTTTTTTTTCTTTTCTTTTTTCCCCTCTTGGGTGGAGAAAGCATGTAGCTGCTTGGTTTGCTCTGGCTTAAATGTGGGTGCGGACAAGGGGATGTTGAACAGAAGGTGACTGGTTAAATGAATTGTTGGGGTGGGTCGGGGGGTTGTCAGGCCTCATTCTCTGTATATCACAACCCTACATAATTGGCTTTAGCGACAGGATTCTTTGGAAACGAAAACAATACAGCTAATCACTTCCTCTTTATATTATTTTTTTTATTAAAAATAATATAAACAGTAGCATATAATGTATTTCAAGTTTGTCAAGGTTATATTGTTGAAAATAAAATTTCACAAAATGGAAATTCTTTTGGTGTCATTTAATGTTTTGCATTTTCACCATCTCTCGTCTCACCTGTAATAGAACACTGAGCATGGACAGAAAACTGGTTGTTTATTCCTGTATTAATCTGCATACACGTGTACAACACATTCATTTGTTGTATCATGTTAAATGAGCAGAGCTCTAGATGGTTATTTAGCTTGTAGGCTGTCTGGACCAGGGTCTACACAGGATCATGGAAGGGGAAATGAGGATGTTCTGCATCTCTCCAGACTCTGCTACTGTCCTTCTGTTTTTGAAAACATGAAACTGGCCTGAGAACACATTGGTGCTGAGTTTAAAAACAAATTCAGTAACTTATTAAATACTGAGCTATGGAGTAACCTAGAATCATGCATGGAGGAACTTCTATTTTGAGGTGTTAAGTGCCTGGTAACTTGCCTCAACAGTGGGAACTATGAAGCGCTTGTTGTGGTTCAGAGAGTCTATCTGCTTCATGTCTTCCTCTGATATAAGTCAAACACCTGCAGGTTCTGCTGTATTCTGGAGGGGGTTACACTTTTGGGGATGCAAACCAAACCCTTTTAAACATGCCACCTGTAAAGAAGATGAGAACTCATCACACTTTTACATTCTGTGTGTGCGTGACTACTCCATAGCCTAAATGCAGTTACATGGCTGTCGGGCCTGATTAAGTAAATATGACATGCCTTGACTTTTGAGAATGTGAAACTAGGCTCTACATCTCACCTGAGAATGACTTGAGCAGGTGTCTTCCTGTGCTTCCTGCCTATAGGGTCCAGACTGGGTTCCTCCAGCACATGTGGCTCATGAGGGGAGGCCCAGGGCCTGTCTGCACTCCCTAGAGGGCTGTATGCGGTCAAACAGACTCCCACTGACCTGACAAGTAGGAATAAATGGTTCTACACACTGTTGCAATAGGGACATTACATTTACAACAAAGAGGCTAAGTACAGCATTATAATCAAGTCAAAGGATCATACTGACCGACAGTGAGACAACAGGTCATCTTGTGACAAATATGGATGACATTCCACCTGGAATACAATGAGAATACTAGTAGTATAGTGTATATAGCCCATGTATTTTATCTGAAAAGCTTGCAGTTGCTAATGCTAAATAAATAAAAAAATCTGGTCTATTCTCTAATCTACCTGGTTCACCGCAGGCTTGTGTCTGGCTATGCTGATGACCTCATCAACCTGCCTTGTGTTGAAGTTGGACAGTCCTATAGCCTTGATGATGTCCTTATCCACCAGCCTCTCCATGGCAACCCAAGTATCTCGGTAGTGTGTGCCAGAGTAGCAAACACTGCCATCCTCCCTTAGAGGCATCAGCTCTTTCCCCCGCCTAAAATATCACACGCAAAGGTAGTTTGAGTTTAGTAACCATATTGGTCATACACGATGAGCCCGGACCGGAGAACCTTTATAGTAACCATGGTAATACACGATGAGCCCGGACCGGAGAACCTTTATAGTAACCATGGTAATACACGATGAGCCTGGACCGGAGAACCTTTATAGTAACCATATTTGTCATACACGATGAGCCCGGACCGGAGAACCTTTATAGTAACCATGGTAATACACGATGAGCCCGGACCGGAGAACC
>JAODTR010000024.1:1692711-1704018 GCA_025399935.1 Amblyopsis rosae
GACGTATGTTCTCTTATGATGTGACGTATATGTTCTCTTATGATGTGACGTATGTGTAATGTTATGATGTGACGTATGTACTCTTATGATTGTCGGTGTATTTGTTCCTGGTCTGCACATGTGCGGCACACAAAGAGAGCAATCCTCATTAATTCAGAGGAGAGGGTGACCTGCTTTTATGTAAATGAGCATATGAGATTGCTGTCAGTGTCAGAGAGACCTGCTGATTAGTGGAGGAATAAGCACACGCACATGTGCACGCGCGCACACACACACACGAATGCGCACACACATGGTCAATAAGCATCAATAATAGAAAGAAAAAACCTACTCATAACAATGAATAGAAAATAAAATGAACTTAAGTTCTTGATTTGGCTGTAATTGTGTTCCTGGGTGTGTGCACGTGCATGTGTGTGGCTATGTACTGTATTATGGTGTGCACGTGAGAGAGACCGTGTGTGACAGCGTGTGTGCGCGTGTGCATTTGACGAGCGTACGTTAGCAGTGTGTGTGTGTTTTAATTGGGCTGAGGCTGTGAAGCGAAGCTGTAAGTCATGCAGCATGGGGAGGGGGGGGAGGATGTGAAGGAGAGGGAGAATCAGGGTGAGCAGAGGGGAGGATGGGGGAGGTGCAGGCCTGCGAGCAGGAGCAGCACAGCAGCACAGAGGAGGAGCACAAGGAGAGCGAGCGTGCGTGAGCGTGTACAGTATGTAGTCGCGGGTGCAACAGCAGGACAGAAGGAATAACGAAAGAGAGTGTGTGTGTGTGTGGGTGTGTGAGTCATCCGTCCTGGACCCCCTAGGGGTGGGGGTTGGAGGTTGGAGGTTGGAGGTTGGGGGGTGTAGGGGTGTGTTCTACCCAAGCCCCTGGCTTCCCTTCTCTGCCACTGGACTAGGCCCCAGTCATTAAACATCTGGCTGCCAGCCAGCTCTTTTAACACAGGCAAGGGCCTTTTACGGCGTGTCTGTAGAAAATAAATCACGCGGTGTGAATAATATATCTCGTGCGGAGGCATTGGCAGGAGGGGAGGAAGGAGAGTTTGGTGAATTATAGCCGTCTCCATCCATGCGTTACGTTCTTTCCCTCTCTGTGGCCAGATGTGCTCCAGCACGGCAGAATACACACACCGCTTGGGACGGAGAGATGGTGGATGGTGGAGCCAGCCTCTTTGTCTACTACATCTTCCAAGGCTCCCAACACAGCGAATAATGGACTCTCAATGCACTGTGTGGGATGCCTGGGATTAAAAGGTGAAATACGATGTCCAACGAACTCAATATTTGATGCACAAATAACATTATGGAGCGGGATTTACACAATTCCACTTAGCTTTAACGCTGTGCTCTACAAGCTGTCGTTTAGATGCTTTGTGAAATTATTTTTTTATTATTTCTATTTTTATTATGTATTTTCTAAGTTTACCTTTAAAATATATGCAAAAATAAAACACACATTTCTCAGCGCCGTTTGTTGGTTTACACTTATATCTCTCAACCACCGTCGCTAAAATTAGCTAAGGAGTTTAGCCAACGCCAGTGTGCACATGACCACAGTCACCCATATACAGTGTGTCAGCATTAGCGATGTGTACCTCTGCTAAATGAATACAGGATCCATACAGCTCTCGTTACACATGAGCGGTGAACTGATGCATGAGCGTAGATGGCCGCCTAATCTGTGTTAAATGTAAACTAAAGGAGAAGAGTGACCTGGGGCTAAGTGGGTCTTACCAGAGAGGGGGGAACTGGGGCACTGGCTCATCTGTCCTGGCTCCTGCCTGGCGTTGTGGAATGACATCATCCCCTGTTCTCCAAACACAGCCAGCCCCCTTTTCCTGCTGCACTCCTGCTCCTCCTTCTCCTTCTGCTGCTGCTGCTGCGAGTGGCAGCCGTAGCTGCCCATGAAGCTGGTCATTGGCTGGCCGGGTTGACTCAGGCGGAAGTGGCTGTCGTTGAGCGAGTGAGGGGGCAGGCGGTCTGCCTCGAACATCCCCAAGCCGGACGCCAGGCTGGGGCCTCTCCCGTCTCCGCCCCTCTGCTTCTCCAGACGCTGCTTAGCAGAGCCCTGGTTGGCTAACTCCCTCCTGTCAGTCAGCATGCCGAGGCGCGTGGTGGCCTTGGCCCCGCTGAAGAGCCCGCCCAGCTCCTGCCTGTCGCGCGAGGAGAGGGGGGCTTCGTCCTTGTGCTTATGTTTGTGCTTGTGCTTCCTCTTGTGGAGGCGGGCCCCTCCGACGCCTCCAGCCGCAGTCACGCCCATGGGTCCCAGGCCCTCCCCCAGGACAGAAGAGCCCTGCAGGGGGCCGCCGGACCCCCGAAGCTTGGCCCCTGCCTGGAGCTTGGAGTGCCCCCCAGTGTGGAAGGCCTTGGGAGGGGGGACGGCTGGCCTCATGAAGGTGGAAGGAGGGGCGCTTCCCAGGGAGTGGTGGTGGGACAGATAGAGCGGGGGTCCCGGGGGGAAGTAGCCCAGACTCAGAGGGGGTGCGTAAGGCATGGCGTAGGGCGTTGCATAGTAGTTTCCCCCCGCCAGCGGATACCCATACCCCTGAACAAAAGGCAGCTTCGACGCGATTGGCTCGCTGGCTTTCGCCGGGCGGCCGCGCCTCCTTTTGGTCTTCAGGTCGGCACTCCTGCGGACGTACGGCCCCGAGTCACAGGAGTAGGAGTCGTAGGTGACGGGGTAGTAGTGGTGGAAGTTGAGGCGGAAAATGGACGGGTACGGGTGCTGGGAGTAGCATGTGTAGCGCCGGTGGGAGATGCGGAGCTGCTGGAGCTTCAACACAACCTGGGGAAGAGAACAGAACATCAGACAAACATATGATTATATTATACTCGTAGCTAGACATCAGTGTGACTCATGTCCAACATTTTCTCTTGGTGATTCGCTATAGTATTTATATACTGTACATTTTATATATATATATATATTTATATCCTTCATTCAAATATTTAAAACTTTGAAAGCGCCTTCGTCTGTTTGGGACAGCACTTTATTGCTGCACAATATTGTCATAAAATTAAGCAATATTGTGACAGACTTGCTAAACAGCTCTACAAGATGCGTTTCATTAAGCATGGCGAGTGTCGCGCTGCCGGACCTCTTCCAGTTCAGAGAGAAAGTGCAGATGGTCGCGATTTTGCAGGCACTTCTTCTTCCGCCGATGGTGTTTCTGCTTCTTCTCCTGCTGCGACAGGAGGTTGTCCATGGACGCCACCTGCCGCTCACAACGCGCTCTGCTGCCCCTGCTGGACGCATCCAGCGCTGCAGCCTCTGCTGCCTCAAACCCACAGAGATCAAAGGAATACCTGCACACAAAACCAGATCGGTTTGAATCAAAACACACACACACACAAATGAATAATGATACTCCATAAAGTGCTGTACCTGCGTCTGGATGCTGGGCCCTTCTCAGTTTGATCCGAGATGCTGTTGTTGTCGGTCCCTATCCCGCTGTCGCTAGGGATGGTTTCCTCACTGTGGGACTCACTGATGGGGGACAGGGTCACCTCCTTCACCGAAGCCACCTCTGACAGGTGGGAGGGTGAGTTGGCCAGAAGGCGAGGCGGGGACAGCTTCCAGCCTCCGGAGAGAAAGCCCCTGCCTGCCGGCTTGCAGGGCAGGGCCGAGATGGGCTGCAGGCTGGGCATAGTGGCGTCGGGGTGGCTGGCTCTCAGGGAGGGGGAGCAGCTGGAAGGCACTAGGAGGCTCTCGTAGAGGCTGGACAAGCTGCTGTCTCGGACCGCTCTGGGCGCGTTGGAGGCTTGGGTCTCCGCCCTGGGCTTCCTCCCCCTCTTCTTCCCGATGTAGATAGTTCCTCTCTTGCTGACGTTGATCTGCTTGCCCAGGCGGGCCTCGATGGTGGACGCCACGGCGCTCATCGCCGAGGCGACGGGCTGGGCGCAGGGGGATTTTAGGGTCAGCGCACCGCTCTGCGCCGAGCCGGCCAGGATCTGGTTGAGGATGCTCTGCACCTGGCCTAGCTGCAGAGCCCCCGGCGGCCGCGCCTGGCCCCGGCCGCGGCTCGGCTTCAGGCCCGGCGGGTGGGCCATGTGGGCCGGCGGGGCGGCGACCGGCGCCTGCGTCTTCCTCCGGCGGTTCAGCCCCGCGAACGTCTCCCGGGCGAGGGGGCTCAGGGGCGACGTGGACGTCCCCTCGTGGATGGTCTCTACCGTGAGGAGCGGCTGCTTCTTGGGCCGCCCGCGTTTCCTCTTGACGGGCGCGTGCACCGTCAGGCTGTCGCTGTTGCTGTACAGCGGGCTGGACGGCGTGATGGGGAAGGCCGACGGGGGCTCGCTAAGCCCTGGGCCCCGGCTGTCCCTGTGGGGTGGAGGGGTCAGGCCAGCGGGGCTCCTGGCCTTCAGGTAGGACCATCTGTCCTTGGTCCTAGCTAGCCTGGAGCAGGGAACCGGGCACGGGCCGGGACTCAGCGCAGCCCTGGGCTGAGGGCTGGGGCTGAGAGCGGCTCTGGGTCTGGGACTCAAGCTGGGACTCAGGCTAGCCCTGGGGCTGGGGGTGGCAATGGGGTGCGGGCTAGGCAGCCTGGGGTTCGTGACGACAGCCGAACTGGAGGGATAACCGCTGTGGGTTTCCCGGTGCCTCTGGGGCTCGGAAACGCTCTTCGGACGGCCGACCGGGTTCTTCTTTACTCTGTTTGCACTCAGCGGTGACTCGGGGTCAACAAGACTCGCCGTTTCACCTCTGTCTAGCCTCTCCGCCCTCTCTCTTTTATCCCCCCTGTTGGCCCTCTCTGTGCTGACCTCGGCCTGACACCCAAGGCGAGCGTCCATCTTGTACGCTGCCTTGGGCTCTGCGGGCCCGGGGCTCTTCTCTGTGACGATGTCAGAGTCCTGCGGCTGTTCCGATTGGTCTTCAGCGGGACACGATTCGTCGAAAGACCGCCTCCTCCTCCTCTTTCTCCCTTTCCCCTCCTCTGTTAGCGCGGGCATCCCTCTCTCCTCCTCGTCTCGCCTCCTCCCGGGGACGCTCCTCTCTCTGTCCTCTATTCTCCTCTCCTCCCTCTCTTCCGGGAAGCATTCAGGGGTCTCGTGCTGGCTGTACTTCTCCTGCGGTTCTTCTGCGGAACTGTCCGGTCCTTTCTCGCCCTGCCTCCCCCACGGCGTGACGTCACCATTACCCAGCGTCCTCTGGGGGTCTTTCCTGACATACTTCCTCTTGATGTTTCCAAAGATCTGCTCACCGACCTCCTGAAAACCCCTTCCCCTGTAAACAGAGAGCCAGGGGCAAGAAACGATGGCAAGCATGAAGAAGGAGAGGGGGCAGAAATAGAAACGTTTAAAAGTTAATCAAACTAAATATCTCGTACAGTACAGTAGGTGAGCTTACTACGTGGTGTGAAGCGAGTGCCCTTTACATTAATCAAAGTAAAACTAAGGAGCTAACTAAAGAGTTATTGTGAGTCAACACAATGTCTGTTATAATCCCCCACCTGTTTTAATTAATGATCAGCCTGTTGAGGTGGTAGAGAGTTTAAAATCTTTAGGACCATTCTTTGACCGCACTTTAAGTTTTACAGTTAATACAGAATACATAAGAAATACTAAACAATGCAGCATTTGTATCTAATTAGGAAGTTGGATTCCTACCAAATAAGCAAGGACATTATAGAGACAGTTTATATAAGCCTTGTTGAGAGCATTTTAACCTTTGCGTACATGGTATGGGCACAAAAAAAACAGACTAGTGTCCAGGATAACTAAATGATTGGGAAAGAGCAGAAATCATTGGGATGTATATATGAAATGCAGAACGCCTGTAAGATTGTGTCTGATCCTGTTCACCCCTTTTCAAAACGTTTATAAAACTTCTCTCAGGAAGAGCTACAGAGCTGCTAGAATAACAAAGAATTAATACAAAAAGTATTTCAAACCAAATGCAACAAATTTGTTAAATTCATAGGTTTAGCACTCATTGGAAACTCATTGCTACTGTTGTTTGTGTCTGTTTGTGATATTTGTGATATTTATTCATGTACATATATTGTGATTTACTGATTTACTGATTTACTATTATACACACCGTGCAAATACTGTCGCACACAGCTCACCATGTTGGTATGAGTGTAGTGTGCTTATGTTTAAAGACACACTTCTTACAGTTTTGGCCATTTAGATGCTGTTAAGCTAAACAAAAAGCTAAGTTAAACTAAAAGGGGTAAATGATGGTTCATGTGACATACCTGCTGAGAGAGGTCAGGTTGAGAATGCTGGCGTCCGTCACCACTGGCAACTGAAGGTCTGGGGTCAGAGATCTGCGTGGTGACGGGCTCCGCGCTGCCGCCTGTGTGAAAGGCTGGTTGGGGTCGGCCAGCGCACTCCTACCGGCCGCCTCTCTCTGCGCCTCCGGGTCCAGGGGATTGGCTGGGGGCGTGCTGGAGGGGGTGATCCAGGCGGTAGCGTGCTGGTGAGGGTGAGCGACGCCGTGCTGGGAATGCTGCATTCCCGGGCAGAGCGGCACGCGTTGCGTTTGCGGCGCTGGTGGGAGGGAGCCTCGCGGGTGCTGCTTGGGCGGAGGGTGATCTCCCAGGAGCTGTAGCAAGCCTCCGTCTCTCTGCTCAGGCATCCTGAACTGGCGCTCGTATGTCTGCGGGCCACAGAACAAGAGGAAACAAATAAGTTTATGTTTATCCTAAACATAAACATGCACAGTATAAAAATACATAAACACATTCCCCATATATGATTAGAAATGTTAAACTAATACCACAAAACCAATATAGCAAACATTGCACAAGCATTATGTATACAAATCGCTGCATCATCGTGGCGATGATAATAAGAACAGAAATCCAGTACGGTGAGATGTCAGCACACATCAACAACACTGTGATTTATTCTGCACTGTCAGACTGCTCTGCATTCACTACGAGTCGGAGACTTAAACACATCTTGTATGCATGAGCAAACAGTGTTCAAGAAAACAAACGCTGTGTTTACAGGACAATTAAATTATTGTGGCAATTCATGTTGCACGCTGAGAGAGAGGGAGAGAGGGAGAGAGAGAGGGAGGGAGAGAGGATGAAAGGAAGCGTGGTGACATGCCTGAATGCACACTATGTGGCCTGTCTCAGATGTGTCCCTAACTGTGCTGTCAGCCCTGTGTATCTGCAGCCAAGTTAATAATTCCTGCTCATCTTGTCACAAGGTCTTTTACTGTCACCGACAACTCTTGTGTCTAGGCTATTAGTTGACAGCCTCTGAACCGTTGATAAAGTGTGTGTGTGTTGTCAAGGCACAGTCTTGACAAGTGAATCCAAATCAATGTCACAGTCTAACAGACACTTTCACAAGCCCACACCGGACACAGGGGTTCTGAAACTGGGCCCATTCGAATCAGCATAGTATGGCTATTTGGTATGTCGTCGTACAGCATGGTCTACATTATAGCTGAAAAAAGGTAGCAACATTTTAAATATTTCATTTCATATTCATATTCATATTATTGTACGACTTTGTGTTCATCGAGCATTCATTAGCTTTATATGTTTGCTTTTATTTATTCAGCACCCCAAGAATAATGTTCATACCTGCTGCACAAATTAGCACTCAACTCCCTACATGCTTCACAGTGACGTTTAAGCATTTCAGATCGTAAACAAATTCCTTCATCAAAACTGGCAAGCTGCCATCGTCCCCATACTTTATTCCAAGCAGAGAAGGAAGCCTGTCACAAACAAGGGTCAGAGAAGGCGGGCTGACCCTTTCACTCCACATTCCAACCACAATAGGTATTTCCTATGTCACTGCATACAGTACACAATACAGCTATGATGTCAGTAACAGCTCACAGCTGCCTCTTGCGTTCATTCATGAATCACCTGCAACAGGAACGTGTGATGTTCCGTAGATGGCACAGATGTCCCTGACGTACGTATGCGCCGCTGCACAATGCAATCAGAGGGACTGCTCTGGAGGAAAAGCAATAGAGCAGCGGATGGCCTTTGTGGTTAAGCTTGTTAATAACTGACTGAGTGTGTGACGCAAGAACGCGCGGCTCCACTGTGCTGCAGGGAGATGTCACCTAACCACAGGCCTGCTTCGCAGCACGCACACACACACACACACACCTACACATAGACAACCACACGCGCACACAAATGCATGCATATTTAACGACACGCGGCCCTAAAGACCCAGATACATGTACAATAAGGCACGCTTACTGTACATACTGTGACAATGCAATATACAGTGCTGTAGCTCCTCTAATCACAGGTCTCTTGATGGATGTCAAATATATACAGCATAGCGCTGAATTATAGCAGTGAATGAGCACAGATCAATAACAATGACCATAGGGTTAATTGACACATAAAATAGTGTGTTTCTGTGTTGCCACTGAGCCGTCTTCCTCCTATCATTTACTGTTCCTTCTTTGTATGTTTTACCGACTGTTCCCGCCTCCTCCTCTCATTAAACAGGCATCACAGTGAGTATACAGGCAGGTATACAAACGAGACACGCGGCCCTGTTAGCTCTAAGTGTACTGTGTGCCGTGGGCTTAACCCATCAGTAGTCAGCCAGTGTCTCTCTCTCCTCTAGCAGTTCAAGATGTTTACCGGCCAAAGACAGATTGCAAACACACCCAGACACACAGCCGTGCACTCGTGCACACACACACACACATTTTGTTTAGTCTGCGCTATACTGTGTGTGTGCTGTGTGTGTGTGTGTGTGTGTGTGTGTGTGTGTGTGTGTGTGTGTGCGCACACTGCCACTGTAGAACAGGTGAACGTGGGGAGTCCACAGTGGGATACAATGACAGACACCTGATACACACAAGCTTTCTCATTTATCCTGCCCTAGAATACCTGCTGCTTCAGGTTAAAACTCAGACACACACACTATAGAAGGAGAGGGAGAGAGAGAGAGAGAGAGAGAGAGAGAGAGGAGGGAGAGAGAGAGAGAGAGAGAGAGAGAGAGAGGATCAGATCACTGGGTTTTGGAGGGAGCTTGTTAGCTGTTTCTGTAACAGTTCTGACACACACACACACACGCACCTATTTGTTCATAATGTCTTTTCTTCTTCCTTCCTCTCATCTCAAACATGTCCTTCATATAGTGTTGTTCATATGACGTGTTGTTTGGAGTTTGGAGGTTCTATATATATATATATATATAATTTTTTTTTTTTTTTTACATTTATAGTTTAATAACCGGCGACAGGAAAGGTTTTGTTGTTTTTGAGCTTTGCAGAATAACAGTGTATGCAATTGTGCACAGCAAAGCATGTATTTGGCTTATTATCTGCAATAATATTTCACCACACAGTATATCATTTAACGGTATTATGCTGGCCAAGTCAGTGTGAGGTTTGCTCTCACCCTGCAGTACTGCTGGGCTACAGCAGGGGGAAACAGTCCTAGAGGCATCTAGCAGTAGAATGGACTATGACCGTGGGACAGCCCAAGACAAGGTTAGGAATCTAGTTCTCTGGGGCGGGCCCTTTTCTTTTTCCTTCCCCTGTGTAAGTCCAGGCTGATTTAACAAGGATAAAGAGGTCACATGGAAGGCCAACACTACAGAGGCCTGGGTTGCTTTCCAGCCTAAGCTCATACCATAACCCAGAGATTGTTATACGGGATACCCTCCCTCTGGGGCCCTCACATCTGTGTTCAAGGGGGTTAAAGGTCGCCCTCCGGAGCTAGGTCAATAACCATTTTTAGCATTATTATCTCCGGGTCGGAGATCCCCCCCACCAGCATGCGGCAGCAGGCTCTCGCAGCCAGTCAAAATGAGGGCAGGTATACAGGCGAGCAAACAGCCACATTCCTCTCCCCCGATGATGTAACCATCAGATAAGGTGGGCACAGAGCAGAGCAGGTTGTGTGCAAAGTATGCCTAAGTGGAGCCCACGCAGGGTGTGGGTCGCAGGGCGAAGTAGGGAGATGAGAACGTCTCTGTGAATCACAGAAAAGCCACTTGTACCTTTCCAAATTGTGACCCCCCCCCATTTTCCACTGTTGAATAGGCTGCACCTCGATCCGTCTAGAACGCAGAGTACCTTGGCTGCTGTGAACACCCTAAACAGGCACACCCAAATCTCACAACTCACACACACACACACACACTAGCGAATGCATACATTAAAACCAGCGCACAAGCACACAAACAAGCTCAAATTCTACTGCACACACATGCACTAGAACATGCACGCTTACACATGCCCAGACACACACAGACAGACAGGCATGCACACACAGAGGCACGCACACACACACACACACACACACAGATACACATGCATGCAACAAACACACAGGCACGCACATGCACACAGACACACACACACACACACACACACAGGCATGCACACACACACAAACACACACACAGAGGCACATACATACACACATACAGACACACACACACACACACACAGGCGCGCACACACACACACACACACACACACACACACACTGGAACGCTGTTAGGTATGAAGGTATTATTGGTGCAAAACTTCTGAGCATCTGTGAATTTGTAGAAAGTAGAAGGTCAGAGAGTTTGGACGGAGCCAGATTGTGGAGGGCCTTGTATGTGAGGAGGAGAATCTTGAAGTTGATACAGAACTTTACAGGAAGCCATTGTAGCTGAATCACAATAGGAGTGATGTGATCTGTTGACCTTGTGTTGGTGAGGATCCTGGCAGCAGAGTTCTGAACTAATTGGAGTCTGTTGGTGAGTTTGGTTGGGAGGCCAGAGAGAAGAGAGTTGCAGTGATCCAGACGTGAGCTGACTGAGTATGAGAGTGAAGGACGGAGTCTAGATTTGTTGCGGAGGTAGAAGAAGGATGACGGTTTTGAAAGGGAGTAATCAAAAATGACGCCAAGACTGTTTGCGGTTGTTGACAGTGGGGTGGGAAGACCAGCAATGTTCAGGCTGGATTTGTCTTGTGTGGAGAGAGTTGATTTGGAGCCGATGAGCAGGACCTGTCTTGCTGTTGTTGAGTTTGAGGGCGCTCAGAGTCATCCAGCTCTGGATGTCGTGAAGGCAGTTGGTGAAGAGTTGTTTTTCAGTTATTATTATTATGACTTTTACTGTACAGCGCTTTACATTTTATGTTACAGCCTTATTACAAAACGTATTAAAATACAATAATACCCCATAATATCAAAGTGAAAAAAGTTTGTTTGCAAGTTTGCAAAATTGCTAAATTAAAAATAACATGTACTTAAGTATTCACTGTGTGTGTGTGTGTGTGTGTGTGTGTGTGGGTGTGTGTGTGTGTGTGTCTGTGTGTGTGTGTGTGTGTGTGTGTGTGTGTGTGTGTGTGTGTGTGTGTGTGTGTGTG
>JAODTR010000024.1:1704118-1744639 GCA_025399935.1 Amblyopsis rosae
AACTCTAACACACTGTTGTGTGACATTACACTCTCTCTCTCTCTCTCTCTCTCTCTCTCTCTCTCTCTCTCTCTCTCTCTCTCTCTCTTGCATTCTCTCGCTCTCTCTCTCCTTCTCTATCTCTCTCTCCAAATGTAACTCTAAGCATGGAATCTGTTTCACAGCTTTCCCTAATGAGGCGTTTTCTATGTGTGTGTGTGCGTGTGTTTGTGCGCGTGCATGTCATGGTGTAGGCGGGTGATTCTCTCCTCTGCATTATGATTAAGCTGGGAAGCCTCACACCGGCCACACCATCAGACCAGAACACACACCCGCACACGCACACGCACACGCACACGCACACGCACACACACACACACCCACACACACACACACACACACACACACACGTGACCAGACCAGCTTAGTGTCTATGAAGTATTTCATTGGTTGCTGATTGGTGTATTTGACACACAGAGAAATATTTAAGAAGATGTTTAAGCAATTCAAGAAACATTTTTAAGGAACACACGGGAAGCTTACAATAGTACCAATACTTTAATATAAATATATTTCTGTCTAAAACTAGATGACCATGAAGGTCATACAGTGGCTGGATGTGCTGGCTGGCTACAAGGCACAGCTACGACTGAATAGACCCAATGCACATTGCCAGTCATGCTTGAGTGATTAGGATCACAGAATGGCATATTTCTTATTGGTTAGTTTTGGGTTTGGCCATGCTCCGGTTTTATTCAGGCAAATACCTTGAGCTTTGGACGTACATTTAAGACATGTTGAGGTCTACTCACTTACACCACACACGCACCGCACATGCCTATACACACACGCGCACACACACACGCACACAATTTGTTCACTACAAGAAGAAAGTATGGTTACACTATGAATCACTATGAATCACTCAAAACCTACACAAGTGGGTGACCAGAGGACCTAAGCAAAGCCAGAGCAGCTAGGCCACACCCTGGTTGGATACCAGGATACCAATACCGTGATACCAGTGAAATGAACAGTGGTTTGTCTTGCACATACAACCAAGTTGAAGAATTCATAAAAGAAACGCAATAACCAAAATCAAATAATAAACTGCAAATAAGACTACATATACTGTAACAAAGCAGCATGTAAACAGAACAATAAATGCATTATCACACAAATGAAACAACCAATAGAAAGTACACTACAGTAACCAAAAGAACTATTAATGATTAAGATATTGATACGTAATATATCAAACCGAAGACAAAAGAACGCCAAATCAACATGAGCCTAAAAGGCAATATGGGATGTTTGGAACCCCTTATTACATACTTTTCGGTATAAAAAGGGAAAATAATGACGTATAAAAAGGTAATACAGCAGCAAATTCTTCCTCACCAGTTTGAAACAGCCATACAGGAACCAAAACCTAATTGTCTCACTGTACAAGGGAAGGGAAACAATACCTCTCAAACAGACAGAACGCAACTGGACAAGTTGCTCCTCCTATATCAGTGTATAAACCGTATATATATATACAATATATACTGTACAGTAAGGTTGGTGGAGATGTGTGCTTATGCAACCATTGGCTAGATAGACAATATGGTCTATATGCATACTTAAAGGTGAGCAAACAGGGGTGGGACATGAACAAGGTGAGCAGTCCTATCTATCACAATACTGTATGTATAAGTTGGAGTGCTAAGTCACACATGCATGGCACAACAGGCATCAAGGCCATAGCGAGGCGAGAGGAGTGGCCTAACTCTGAGCCTCCCTGCTGTAGGCTATGAACAGATCTCATAGACACCATACTGCCTGATATGATAAATGGCTGCCAGCCCGGGAAAATGCTTTCCAAGTAACTGTAATGACATTAATCCTGATGCACTCAGGACCAGGAGCTTCTCCTGTTACCTTCACTAACTCCATCTGTGGCCGACGCCGAGCTGCCCCCGATTTGATTTCCTCACTGCTAAAACCTCCTAAGTATACATCAGGCATTGCTTCCATGTGCCTACTGTGGTAGTGTGATCAGAAGTGAATCACACTGAACAGAGGCTGAGAAACAAAGTTTCTGAGTTGGGGAGGTTGTGTGTGTGTGTGTGTGTGTGTGTGTGTGTGTGTGTGCTGAAAGCTTAACTATATAAGTATATCTCAATAATTACATTGTTATTTTCAGTTAAACTATTTAGAAGTTGAAAAATCTCAGAGATAGATATGCTGTATTGATATGCTGATGCATGCACAGTGTTGTGTGTGTGTGTGTGTGTGCACGTGTGTGTGTGTGCACGTGCGCGTGTGCGCGTGTGTGCGTGTGTGTGTGTGAGATGGGAAGGCAACCAAGGCCGACCTAGTTAGCTCCGGTTTCCATTGAGATATTATGGGCTTCTTTATGTAAGCTCAACTGCTGGCAACCGATGTTTCCTTCTCCTGGCTGGCACACACACTCACAGTCACACACTCACACACACACACTGGACAGTACTGTGCATAAGTGTGTGTGTGCGCTTGTGTGTGTGCCTGCGTGTGTATGTGTGTTTAATACATTGATAGGCACTTTAGTGTGTAAATTGTGTGTTATAGTCACTGCAGTGATCCCAGAGGGAAAATGTGTGTGTGTGTACACTGATGGATGCTCTGTGTGCAGTTTGCAGAGAAGTTTGCGGAGTACAAGGAGGCCGCACGACTTGCTAAAGAGAAGAGTCAGGAGAAGATGGAGCTGGCCACATCTCCCTCCCAGGTACGTGCACAGCACACAGTGTCCTGGTACATCGCAGGCCCTTCCTCACGCTGTAACGCCAAGGAAAACAGCAGCCGCCGCCTCGGTATATATCTGCATCACTGTGTGTTGTGAACACAGGGAGTTAGGGGAGGAACCTCTGATACATACGTTGTTTACGTTTATTGATTGTCCTATAAATTGAGTGTCCTAATGCGTTCATTATTATTAGATTATTATATAGGGAAGTGCCATGCTGCAGTCTGTTACTGTAAGAGTTAAGATGCAAAAAAACTTTAAGTCCATCTGAATAAAATAACTCATCACCTTAAAACAGCAGTATTTATTAGGTTTCCAATATTTGGGTTCACTAATTTCACCCTTTAAGACAATAAAAAGGTTGTATCACTGAATAAAAAGAAATGTCTTCCAAAAACATAAATTATTTAAATATTGCCAATATTAATAATTTTTAAAAAAGATGTCAGATGGGCTTAGAGGTTTTTGCATCTGAACTTTTCACTGCTTATTCCACTCTGGCAATTGGGGTGGGTATACTGGAGCATTTCCAGTACCCATGTGGGTTATGCAGTGGACGGACATTAGGAATGTGAATGTGCATGCGTATGTGCGTGTGTTTGTGTGTGTGTGTGTGTGTGTGTGTGTGTGTGTGTGTGTGTGTGTGTGTGTGTGTGGTAAATGCTGTAGCATATACAGTTGGCCTAGTTTAAATAGATGTGTGTGTTAGTGGAGATAGATGTTCCATATTTGTCCCTGTAAATTCCAATTGTGCTGCACAGGCCTATGGGTGCTGTGTTTTACCCTCTTCAGGACCACATGGATTGCATTCATCCTTGTCCAATATGGTCACAGTTGTGTCGCTACTGTTTAGCATTAAACATCACCTAAAATGACAGCACCTAGTACTATGTACTGTAATTCCTTCAGTCATTATGTGTTTTGGTGGTGCCAGGACTCTCCTCACCTTCATATCCCCACCCTTTCACTCCTCTAAACCGCCAGCAGCACATTAGAGAGGGATTCATTCCCTGATGAACAAGTAAATGGGAAAAGAGCTCACACAGCTAAATGTTACATGCTAGTACCAGCTGACTGGACCCAAAGGGAAGCACATGGCAAAAACATAAAACATTTTGTGCATTAATGAAAAGTGTAATGCCGTAGTATTTTGCTTATCTCTTACTTCCTTGCTGCTGCAGTATCCATTAGAGTTGTACAGGCCATGCCGTTTTGTTACTGCATTGTGTTGAAGCCCTAAATCCTAATAGCTGTGCTTTATGTACGTGCAGCTGCTAAATTATTTGTCGTAATATTCAATGGTATATGGGAAATAAAGATAAATGTAAATGTATAGGCCTAATTCTGTAATTTGTCCCCGCTATAAGCTTTTTAAATGCTTAGGAATAGCTGCTTGCTAAAACAGGTTTTAAAAGACCAACAGTTATCAGTGCAAAAGAAAGTTGCTACAAATATCCTATCTCTATCACACTTCCTGTGATTTTGCTGACTGTTTCAATTTCTACTTAACTCTGCAACTTTTCTAGTGTTAGCTTGTCATATACTGTATAATACTGTATGCTGGCACCAATCAATATATAATGTATGTGTAATATTTCATTATCCAAATGATGAATTGATTGTATATTGCATCATACAACAATTTTAACTGTTGGGTCAGTTGGGCCTGTTTTAACATAAGGTCACACACGAGAAGAAACTAAAAGTTACAGGATCATTTTCTGGCATATGTTTTTTAACTATAATGTCTACTAAAACCTTAACACATCTGAATAACAAAATATCTGATCAAAGTGTAACACTTGCGCTCTGTCTCTGTCTCTGGTCTTCCGT
Source organism: Amblyopsis rosae (assembly GCA_025399935.1). Lineage (NCBI taxonomy): Eukaryota > Metazoa > Chordata > Actinopteri > Percopsiformes > Amblyopsidae > Amblyopsis > Amblyopsis rosae. Next base: position 1,708,698 of record JAODTR010000024.1, read on the forward strand.
TCACGTCCTAGGAGAGCCCGAGGGTTAACTGATTGCCTACGCACAATAAAATGTCTTTGTTTTCAACACAGGAGTCTCCGGGAGGTGAGCTGTCATCGCCATTAACTCCGGTGACTCCGCCCACCATGGAGAACATCAATGGCACAGATGAAAGCTGCGACAGCACCCCCAATTCAGAGACCCGCCCAGAGCCATCGCAGAATGCGCTGGCCTTCGCCCACAGGTAATAACACACAGATCGTGGCATGCTCAGTACAGGGCTCAGAGTTAGCCCAGATGTCTTCACCTTTGCTATGCTACGCTCTCTCTTCTGGTTTGCCATCGGTCCACATCCGAGTACCAATCTATACAGATTGCATTCTTCTGCTCATTGTCGTTGTCTGCTGTCTTTGCATGTGGATACATACAGTACATGTCTCACATGTCAGTGTGGATACATACAGGACATGGTGTCTAACGTGTCAGTGTGCTAGCTACTTCAGCTGCTTTATTTACCTCGTCTTTCTTGTATCTTTTCTCTCTAGGGAGCAGTTTAAGACCTGTCGCGTCTGCTCTTTCTGATAGGGTTGTTGCTAAATGTCCTACCGCACCGCAGTGTCTCTCCACTAAAGGCGCTGACACATACTTGTCTGAAATACTAGCCACGTTACAGGCCAGTGAATGGAGGGTGTTCCTGACCAAACCAATTAACGCCACATGTGGCGCCCGCAGCAAAACGCAACTGTATTGACGTGGAGGGAGTTAAGCTGTAGACTCACTGAGCGTCATCTGCAATGCATGTGCAAGAATTACACTCATAGCTGAGCCTCTTACATGTGCACAAAAGATGCACGAGATACCAGGAGTTCATATATACCAATCTGTAAAGCAGAGGTAACTGAATCACTTAGGTGACCCCCCCCCCTTCCCTGCAAGATATTCACAGCACGATTATTATGCATTATTTAACATTAATATTATTATTATTATTATTAGATGACAGCGTCATTCCAGTCTAGATGGCATGTGTCATCGCTCTGGAGTCTCTTCTTGCTGTCTATATGTTGTTTGCTGATGTTGTATGCTGAGACTGATACTAGTTCATCCATATTATGCTGAATGTAATAAAGGGCTTGTGTGAGCACGCCTTCATGTAGAGGCGTGGCAGCAAGGTTCAGCGCCCCTTGTCGTCATTACGGTGTTTATGTAACATTTATATAAGGCAGACTTACTGTAGGTAGTGGGAGGCAGTGGGAGAGAGAGCATGGAAGACACAGGCAGAGAGAGAGAGAGAGAGAGAGAGGCGGGGGGGAGGAGGAAAAAACTATTGAGCAGAGAATGTATAAGTCACTCACATCAATGCATGCAAACACACATGAATGAGCACACACACACACACACCTATGCATACATGATGTGCATGTTAACAGACTGTAACATTAAACCACTCAAATGAGTTAGAATTGCTTGTGTGAAATATAATACAAACAAACAAAATGTTACAACCACCCTCTGTAACCTCTGTAACCTCATGCCACTCCTATAATAATTATCTTGATGGCAATTCCTTCTCATTAAAGATATTGAATGCTTAATTAATGTGCTATTTGTGGTTTTGCTTAAATGTTACTGCACAGAAATTAGGACATATTTTTGTATAGCGTTAAACAAAAATCGAATCAGTGTATATGCATGTAAAATCTATTAGATATAATCCTGTGCAAATGCATAGAAATCCCCACCGCAGTTTTTCCGGTGCTGTTGCAAAGGAAAAGGTACAGAGGGCTCCCGTAGCTCGTTGCAGCTCTGCTGCCGGTGTCTATTATTGCTGCATGCGTGGGAGAAGGGGTCGACCATTGGCATCTCGCTGGTGAACACGTGGACCTCACACACAGACCCAGACGCACACAAGACACATTTCCCTTTCTCATGTCCTGAACTCCACATGCATAGGTAGACACGGTTGTATTTTCTCTGTTTTTCACACTACATTATCTTTCACAGTCCTACAAACTTGGCACACACAGAAATCAGAACACACATACATATGCAAGCAACTACGTGATTCGGGTCTGATGTGACTTTTAGAACTGGCTTTCTATAGTGTGACAGTTACACACTAGACCGACGGCTTCAAACGTTTTTATCTGTGGCTGTGGACTTACAAGTGCACCCAAGGGTATCAAGCAATGAAACCTTTTTTACTTTTTTAATAGTGCAATATAACAGCATATAAATAGACAATACAAACAAAATGTAAAGCACAGGTGTTTTATTATTGAGCACATTTTTGTTGATGAAAGATAAACAATATTAGAAATAATAATAATACAAAAATTTTTGCTTATGCAGTATATTTATGTGTATGTAATTATACGTTGGGAAAGCACTGCACAAAGACTGCCACAACCACACCTTTCACAGTGTGTTTCAAAGGTGTGCAGTGGATTGATCTCTCTAGTACCACAGCTGTATCTGTGTGGAAGTTGAAAGGCAGCGTCTGAGATGTTGTGCAATGCTGAAGCCAGGAACAAATCTGAGGTTGAACAAAATCTAATAAACATGTAGTATATTTTGAATGTGTTCAGGTGTTATATTCTTTTTGCAAAAGCTTCCAAACACACACACACACAGACTTTAATTGCATGTGTTTACAGTTCCTTCATGTTGTCAAGCTGTTCATCTGTGCAGTCTGGAAGGATATTTCTGCATGCAGTAGAATACATTACCCAGAAGGCCTGTGCAGGAACATGTACTGTATGTGGGTGCACAAGCAGAGGCAGAGGAGGCTGAGTGACAGTTCTTTGCAATACTGATTTCATTAAAACAAGGCCTTTATATATCAGAGGGCGTGTTTTGGTGGGTCTGCGGCAGGCTTGTGTGAATGGAGACATCGCTGATGTCATAAGTCAGGATGTCACCAGCTCCACAGTGTTCCTCTGGTGCTACCATGGCAACTGCTTTGGCTCTCTGCTTCCTGAAAGGTTCTGTGGGAAGGCAGAACTTAACTGACTGTCAGTGTGTACAAAGTAGTCAGGATGCAGTGAATATGTGTAGAAGCAACCTAATGTTTCACATACTGCAAGTGCAAGATATTTTAATGATACAGGAAAGGAGAATATAAGCTCCAAAATACAGATAATAATATTGCCTTTATTTGAGAATGAGTGGGCAAGTTCACAACGAAGAAAGAAAGAAAAAGCACATTAGTCTACCATATAACAAAACAAATAAGCCCCATATTGGCTCCCTCACTATTTAAATGTGCATTATCTTTCCTGGGCTCAGTTTGGTAAAAAAAAATTATAATAACTCAGCTCTACATTAGTACAGCTAACCAGTGTGAAATGCATTTTGTAAGTCTAGTGTAAGCATTAAAAATAACATGACAAATAGGCCTACAGTAAGTTACTAGAACTTTAACAAAGTAATCAGTACCATAACAGGACCAATGTAAATGTTGGATGCATCCACCATTTCCAAAGACAAAAACAAGTTTCTAGTACCTAGCAGCATGTAACCATGTCACTAATACAGCATGTCACTAATACAGCAAACTTACCGTTCTAGAGTTTCATAAATGCAGCCCCATCTCCGCAGTCTTCCAGTAGACCTCTCATTCTTTCATTTCAACATTTCAGCCAAACCGTACACCGCTAGACACATGAAAAAAACTAAAGAATATGTTAAACATTTGACTTTCTCCTCTCTTCTCCTCTCCGCTCTCTCTCCACTCCATCTGGGTCTCCATCCTCGCATCTTGAAGTCTCATCTACTCTCCCGCTCTTGCCGTTCATGTGTGGGGCTTTTACACGCAGGCGACACCACCGCCTTAGTGTGTGTGCGCGTGCATGCCGTGCGTGCGCACGTGTGTGGGAGAACGTGTCATCCATCTCCTATGCGTCACGTAGGCAGGCGCAGAGCAGGGAAGGGGGGCTGTTGTGTAATAAGGAGGTGATGTGGGAGTACTGAGTCAATTAGATCCAGGCTTTTCTCTCGTCCCCACTTGACGGTGTGGGCGTTGTGACAGCACTGCAGCACTGTCTGTGAGGGCCGCGCATGTGTGTGTGTGTGTGTGTGTGTGTGTGTGAGGGTGCTGGTACAACCACCTCGTCAACGTTCTTGAGAAAGCGTCTGCATTGTGTGTGCGTGTGAGGGTTGTGTTACAACCACCTGGTCACCACTCTTGAGTAAGTGTGTGTGGGTGTGTGTGGGTGTGCATATAGCTTCAAGGATGTGCCGGATGCATGTGGGAAAGGAGCTGCTATTCAAAGTGGTACTTGGCGCTGTTTAGGTCCCATACGTGTTTCCCGCCACACCTCCAGAATCAGTCGTACAGCTGTTGTGTAAGAGGCTGTGCGACTGTTATGTAAACCTGAAAGCATGAAATCTCGCAGTGTTCCACTCTCAGCAGGGAGACACCCCTCTTAGAAAGTTTTAGCCGGGAAATGTCCCACATGGATGCTATAGTATGCTTCACTCTGACTGGTATACACTGCGCATTTTACTTTGTCTCGGCCTTTCCTCTCACATAATTACATTTCTGCTCTGGATCTGCCCTGGCCTCTCCTCTGTGAGCATCCCGACCACATTATGTTCCCATCTGACCAGGCAGGAAGACATTATCTCAGATTATCATCCCCCACGGCAGGTATCTGATTTCATCACTGGCCCGATGGTGCTGACCTCTGGTCAGGTTGCCTTGTGAGCCTCCACGCACACCAGGACAGAGATGAAGCGATGGCCGATAGCTGGAAAGATTTATGATACTGTATATAGAGGGGTCATAGTGTTGTTAGGCTGGGTCCACCTGCCACAGCTTAGAGGTTGTGCTTTTGTCATGTTAGAATTTAGGGCCGGGAGCAGATACTGTACTTTACATACTTCTCCTGTAGTTATAGATATAGTGTGTACGTACAAGGGGCAGGATGGTCAATTCCCACCTCAAAATGTAATGGTTAATTCTCAAACACGCCTGTAAGCATAGATGCATGCTTGACGCCTATAATCTTTATCTGCTCGTAATACTTGTTCTAATTGTAAGTTGCTTTAGATAAAAGCATCTGCCAAATAACCTAATTGATTTTAATTTAAAAAGTACAATTTGCTTACATTAATGTGTAAAACGGCAATAATTTTGTCTTTTTATTTTGTTATTATGATTATATTAACATAACAATGATGATGTTATTATGGTTGGAAACATAAACCGTTTATTTTGTAATAGTTCTATGTTCTTATGTTCTACATTTACATTACATTTTATGCAGTAAAAATAAGTTGTTGATAGGTCGGGCTCTCAAAAGGGCTGATGCCACGCCACGTGACCACGTAACATGCAGTGGTACACTGTAACGTATACAGTGGTGTGTGCGACACAACATGTACATGTCGTCCCTGCAGCCCCACTATGACCAAACACTGGGAGGCAGAGCTGGAGGCGCTAAAGGGGAACAATGCCAAGCTAACAGCAGCGCTGCTGGAGTCCACGGCCAACGTCAAGCAGTGGAAACAGCAACTGGCCGCATACCAGGAGGAGGCCGAGAGACTACACAAACGGGTGAGGAAGGGGGGGGGGGGTGGGGAGTGACGGTGACGACAACTGGAGAGGAAGGAATGCTACTTTTTTAAATGAGAATTTATTTTCCACAATTTCCATTCGCTTAGCTTTGTGTCTAAAGGTTTTATTATATTTGCTGGTTGACTTTATTTTAAGTTTTCAATTTCAGGTGACTTGTTCTCTGGCCTGTGGCCTCACCACAATAATGTTATTAGTTACTATACCTTTGGGGGAGAAGGGGGGGGGGTCTGGGTAGAAATATAGACAATAATAATAATAATAAGGAACAGAACAACATGGTGAACAAGATGGGTATAAAACGGGGACAGGGCGAGTTCAGGAAAGCTCACGTGAGAAAGGAGTTGGACTACAAGCATATTGTTCCGCTATCACTGGACAGATCTCCCTGACTGCACGCTAATGTTTTTGTTCCTCTTCATGCTGCTCTTGCAGGTGACTGAACTGGAGTGCCAGAGCAACCAGTCCCCAGTGATCAAAGCCCATAAGATTGAACTCAACCAAACCATAGAGGAATTGGAGACCACACTAAGGGACAAAGAGGAGGTGTGTGTGTGTTTGTGCGTGTGTGTGTGGGAGAGCCATTATCTTGCCATCCAAGTTCATACACCCCTTCTCCAGCGTACAGCACAACTGCTTCCTCTTTTCACTGTGCCTTTGTTCCAAACAGGAAATGGAGAGACTAAAGGAAGAGCTGGAACACATGAACGACCTGATGGAGCAGAAAGACACCCTGGCCCAGAAGCTTGAGGTGAGAGAGACGTCTGGCGGGGGTCCCGAGTGTCTTGTGCTATTATCAGCGTGCTACTGTTTGTTTCCCTTTCTAAACGAGTTGAAGACGCCAACCTTTCTCTCGCCAGGAGACACAGTTACACAGCCGTGTTCTGGAGGAGCAGCTGGCGGGCGCCGAGCAGCGGCTGGAGGAGAACCAGGATGAGCAGGAGAGCTTCCGGAAGAGCCTACGGACCCTGCTGGAGCTGCTGGACGGGAAGATCTTCGAGCTGACGGAGCTGAGAGACACGCTCGCTCGGCTCATAGAGGAGGCTAGCTAGAGGTGGAGGCTCCCCCCTAGCCCCCAGCCCACCTTTCACCAGTGATCTTCACAGTCAGAGCCATACCTCTTCAGCCCCCATGCCCACAAACCACTCCATCCAACCATGCACTCTCCACCCGCCCAACGTAGTGATTTAACAGGTAGCCTACACTTAGAAAACATGCACTGCCCCGAGACTGGTCAGACACAATGAGGCAGCTTAAACGATTGACTTGCAGGCATCCAGTTTCAAACCTCCCGAGACATTTAGACAGTTAAATTGAGGTCTGTGCCTCAGTGCCACCTGCTGGGACAATTGTGCAACTGCTGGCAGACTCACACAGTCACACATTACTCTCCTTGCTCTCCAAACTGCCCCCCCAATGGGATGATGAAAGTCATATTGAAATAATTGCTGTTAAGACTCAGAGAACTGCACCAAAGCTGCCAAATCCCATAAATATGGTCCTCTAGAGCTAGCAGATGCTTTCCTCCTTAGTGACTCACTGTACAGTGAAATGCTGAAGCGACTCAGTGGAAACTGTTTCCCAGCAGCCTGTCGCAGGAACCAAGAGACTTAAAGGACATCTTTCATCTATGTGGCGACACCTATTGGTATGGAGTGGCATCACCGCTACCTGGATACTGGATGGCTGGCAGACAAAATTCTGTTTACAATGAATTGTATTGCTTCTCAATTAGAAGGCAATTACCACTTTATATTCACTATATATTTAAAGTAATATATTATAGATGCGTATTGAAACTTCCATAGGCATGTTTATGCCATCGAAACGTAGTGCCCAGTTGGTGTTAAGAGGAGACAAACTGCTTCCACCGTCACAGAGAAAACTGACCTGTCTTCCTGCCAAACAGTGTGTGGTGTGTCACTGAACAAGGCCTGAACTCCACAAATATCACGCCATCAAAGAACACATAAATGGACGCACATATCATATTTACCTACGTAAATATAATATGTGCGTGTGCTATGTGTATTTGTGTAGTTAACAAAAAAGATTGAGACAAAGAAGCTTATGGATAGATACACACACACACGCATACACACACACACACATACACACACTGATCCACACCAGACAGGTTCTGGTAGACAGCACCTCTATTTAACTATCAGGTACTCTACTCAGCGGACTCAGATAGGTCAAATGCAACCTAGCTGATTCCCAGTCCAACAGAAAGTGTACTACGTTTGACCGTGACGCTGTGTGGCAGCCCTGTGTGGTCAAGTTAGTACTCGTGAAGGGCTTAGGGTGTCTTCGAAGTGTGAAAACAAAATCTACAAGCTCAGCGAAACTGTTGACAGATCTTTATCCTTAGCAGGTGAATATTACTGTCTTCGGTTTCTTAACTTTTATACATAAAATATATTACAAATATAAATATAAAACCATATAAGAGAGCTTTTTACTAAAGATATTATAAATACATGAATACACTAAAATCCTTATTTTAGTGTATTCATCTTGGTATTAACCTGGAGAAAAGTATTCTAAGTACCCAATACTCTGTGTACTTATTCAAAATCTGCCTAATAGATTTACTTACAAGGTTGTAAAACCACAATGTAAACATAAAATACACTTAATGTAGAATATAGGCAGATGTGGAGTGCCTGCCAATATCAAATCTCTATTTGAAACAAAGTTCATTTGGGTTTTGGTGGTGACCCACTTATGTCCATATATCAGGTGCTGTAAACTGTCGTAAGATCTCATTTTAAGTACATTACAGTGATGTTTACATTGTGTTGTTACCTTCTTGTAACAGAAAACTTTCAATAAGCATTGGAAGAAGCCCATTTTCAAATGATGTGTTCTTTCTGATCGAATGCAAGGAAAGCAGGGGGACAGACATGGAATACCTTAATATTAATGCTATTATTATGAATGCCTTTGTACAGTAGTGGACATTTTCTTTCTAATGTTTTGTAACTTATGTTAGTTAATGTAGGTACAATTATTGTATTTAGAGGTATGAAGACTGGCAATATTTTTGATTATTTAGAGTCATTTCGAACATATTAAAGAGGTACCTCAGGCTTACAATGTTAGAGATTGTCAAGACTGGTTCGCAGGTGAGAAGATTCACTCAATTCGACCAGGATTCAGATATGTTGTTGCGTCACTAAACTGAATTCTTTCAACTCAAAGGCGGTCCCAATGTCTAAGAACACCCATCTGTGAAATGAGAAATGCTATGTTTTATATTTAAATACAATGAATGGGTAATTCAGTGAGTGCACTTTATTTTCATTTAAATACAAGTGACTGAATTGTCAGAGGCAATCTAAGCACTGAAATTATATGTCTACACTATTGTGTAAAATCGCAATGTTCAATAAGTGAAATGGTTCAGGCCATCATACGGAATTTATTAACCACTTAGTTTTCAACATTACATTATTTGTGGGATATTGCACACTTCTAGTGACTGACTGGCCAGAGGGTCCTATAGTCAGCATGTATGGCTACTGGCTAACACAGGAAATGTTCACAAGTAAAACAATAAAGGCAGAACTGCTTGGCTGAAAATGGCTTTGGAAAAATAGGTTACAAAACAAGCAATCATATGAAATGCAAAATACAGGATAGCTTCTGGTAATTATAGACCAAAGGTAAAGTCTGTCCGATTTTGGTCGATTTACAGGATTTTGAGTCAAGTAGTTGTGATTTCACTTTTAAATGATAATGCAGCCATGAAAATCAGTTACTGTAGAAGCTTGTGGCAGACAAATCTCTTTTTTAGTTTTGGTGCGATCAAGTCTTGATGAGACCATCCTGATGTTGCAAGCTCTTTGATTTGTTCCGCTTTATATCGTCAGAAAGGCGGTGCCAATAAGTGTCAATCATTAGCAGATGATTGGACAACTTTCAACCTAACACAGGCCATTCATTGCTGAACGACCCACCTGGGCACTGATTCTTTTACCGGCTGGCAAATGGTTTGAGTGGAGAGGTCCCAGGTAACATGCAAAGCCACACAATGATAGAGATGGAGCCTACAAAATCAGAATGGTTTTACCAGGCTAAGGTATCAGGTCATAGTTACATGTCTTGCTTGTGCTACGTAACCAGGATATCTTTACAACATTGTGCTGAGAGTGACATAACGAGACACAATGTTGGGTTCAAGTGTTATACATTAAAGTGCCTTAAAACAAACAAAAAAATGCTATGGTCAAGCTGTACATTTAAACATATTTTTCTCTCTTTTCTAGTTTAGCCATGACTAAACAAATATTCTTGATAAATCAGTAAACAGGCATGCTCTTAACAGCATATGAATGCACATTTAAAAAAAGCTTAAATCTGCCTGATAATATTGTTGCTCTGGCAAAATGCCCCTTATAGTTTTTAAAACTCTGACCTCTTTTACCACGTGTATTTTGTATGTGTATTCCGCTAAGCATTCATAATTGCTTTCATATTGTCATGTATAAAATTAGTCCACCCAAATAAATCATGTCCAGTGGCAATAATCATGTTCAATATCATATACTGCACTCAAACCCAAGTTTTGACTGACGTGAAAACATGTCCGTGTGAGAGGTGGTGGCGGTGGGAAGGGAAGGGGGGGTGCTCATTGAATTATGGCACTTCCCCACTGCATAGTACAAGCTCGCCTCAACTCGACTACCCACTGCCGATAGTGCCCATCAATGTAGGTGGTCGTGTGTGTGTTGGCATATTTGATTTACACTGAGTAATGGACCCCCTACTGAGTACCTCTGCCCACTGAGTGGGGAGAAAGAAAGAGGGCGAAGCGGAGGCCGGAGCACCAAACAAAAGACCTCCTCCTCTAAAGGCTTCAGTCAGCTCCCACAGTGAAGAGTAGCCTCCTACGGAACACCCTTCATTCAAACCAGTGCTTCAAAGCATCGTGAGCATCCTGCCTACACCTGTCACCTTTGGGGAATCACCAACACACTGCCGTGGCTCCTTAGGCAGCTAACAATACCTTAGCCTATTCTGCTGTTGAAACCAGTTACCAATTCTGTGACACTCTGGTGCACTATAGCCACAGACAGAGAGCTTATCGGACAGGGGCTTCCATTGATAAGCCCACTGTCATATTCTATATCTCCCACTGTATGCTGCCAACAGGCTGATGGGCCAAATACTCTCCCCTCACACACAGGGACTGAGAGAAACACAGTGAGTAGGGGTTGAGGTATGTGACTGAGAGGGGGGTGGGTTACATGATAGGGGGAGGGGCAGATGAAAGAAAAACAACCTTTTTCTTTCCTTTTTTATTTTATTTTGTCCAGTGTGAGTTTAGGCAGGCAGGCAGGCAGCCTCTGGTTTAACACCATGCCTGTGTGTTAATGTCCACAAGCGGATATGTAAAGCAGCGTGGCCCAGAGTCATGGCATAGCTGTGGGTTAAATGTCAGTGAGAGCTAAATTGGTCACACTGCCTTCAGCCCAGCAGCAGGTTCCATGGTGTAATGGTTAGCACTCTGGACTCTGAATCCAGCGATCCGAGTTCAAGTCTCGGTGGGACCTTCCTTTTGAGAAACCGTGACTAAGCCACAAGATGTCAATGCATTGCTTTGTGTAAGACTAGCCTTCACTGTTCAACTACTGTACGGTGAAGCAGTCAGTGGACTACATCACCACTTGAGTGAACTAGGGCTTCTCCTATAGGAGGTGAATGCATTGCTTACAGACAGTCTTTGTACAACGGGGTGTGTATTGATGTGAAAACGCATGTGCTGTGCTTTGGCTGCAGAGGTCTGTACAGTACAGGTGAGCTTAAACTCAAAACAATCATTGGCTCAAATACAGTCTGATTATTCTCGCACACAAGCAAAAAACAAACGATAGACGACAGTAGAAATGAATACACAAACAAAGTCCATAGTGTTGGTTGTCGTAGTGGTCATAGCAACAATGACTACAGAGCACAGCAACAGTTAATGTTGTGACCCAGTGTGGCTCCGAGCCTGGCATAGTCACTGAAGACATGAGACTGTGGCTGTGTGTGTGTTTGTGTGTGGGTGGTACTGAACAGTGTCATGCAGTACTGTGTTCTGCCAGCAGGTGTGCTGATAAGCGTCCGTCTAGCTCTCCCAGTCGGGACATGCCAAGGCATCGTCGTCGTCCGAGTCGGACTCGGGCGACGCGTCCTTGATGCGCCTGAGCGCCTCGTGGATGCTGCGGGTCAGGGGGTCGGCGGAGGCCGCATACCCCTCCCGGTCCTTCTGCTCCCTGCGGGGTACGCGCCGCAGCTTCACCCCCTTGCGGATCTGGGCCAGGATGCTGCTGGGGTCGTCGTCGCCCTCGGTCGCAGTCGGGGGGCGCTGCTCCACCTTACGCAGGTGGAAGCTGCCTCTCTTCAGGGAGGCCAGCACCTCATCCATGGGTGAGCTCACTGGAGAGAGAGAGAGAGAGAGAGAGAGGGGGAGGGGAAGAAGAGGGAGGGAGAGAGAGAGAGGGAGAGGGAGAGAGAGAGAGAGAAAGAGGGAGACAGGGGGAAAGAGGGAGGGGGGGCAGTAAGAGACAGAGGGATGGAGATGAAAATATGTTCTTCTGTAATGTCCAGTAATGCCCTAACACAACCTATTACTATTGCCTCTCCATTGCCCTACACCAAGTGTCCTACTAGCGTTATGGAGATTGTCCTCTGTGTGATTGAGATTGTCCTCTGTGTGATTGTGATTGTCCTCTGTGTGTGGCTCTGTAGTGTCCAGTACCTCTCCTGTTGTGGGCCTCCATCTCCGGGGTCTTCCTCAGCTTGTTACGGGCGCTCAGAAGCTGGCTGCTATTGAAGAAGCAGGGCATGAACGGGCCCAGCGGGGAGAGAGAGTGCGCGCCCCCACCGACGGCCTCGGCGGGCGACAGCTCCTCTGTGGACGGCGGCGGCGGCGGCGGCGGCGGTGGCGGGGGAGGAGGGGGCGGCGGGGGGGAGATGGGGGAGCCCAACAGCGATGGCAGGGAGCAGGGCGAGCAGGACGACTCGGCGGGGCTGGGGGGCGCCGGCATCGGGGGCAGCGGGGGCACCGACAGGGACGAGACGGGCTGCGTGGTGAGCGTGGTGCTGGGCTCCGTCTGAACGCTGGTGGTCAGGCACAGCAGCCTCCTCTCGGCCTCCTCTCTCCCCCCACCCCCCCGCTCTCTCCTCCTGCTGTGGGCCGCACGCAGACGGATGGACTTGAGGATCACCTGACCCGGGTACCGCTGGAAGGTCATGGTAGGAACAGCAGACATAGCTTCTGTTGTTCTATTGCTTATAATTGCAATATTAATAGAGCGCTAGCGGCCCGCTAGCTTAGGCAATACTGTTGTGATAACTGTCGTGCTAATTAAGCTAGGTTGAAGTTGAATGTAACGCTGACATTGGCGCACCGCACCTGTTTGAAGTTCCGCAGCCGCTCCAGAGTTCTTTGTCTCTCCTGGCTAACTCTGCAGCTTCTCCGCTCCTCATCCTCCACCTCCTGGACCCTCTGCTGGAGAGGAGGACAAGACAAGATGAAAGGCTAAAGAGAATAGGACACTAAACTGGACACTTACAGAGAATAACAAAACAACAAACACACATGCCTGAAAGGCCTGCTGGGATACAGAGTCCTTCTGGGTGGCATGGCATGTCTGTTGCTTCTCGCCACGGTTGGACACACAGATTTCCTGCAGCAAGGAGAAGACACAAAAGTTTTTTATAATAAATATGCATGGATCTTAACTGCATGTTTTCATGCAGAAAGGTACAAGAAGACCACTCTGAATGCAGGCTATACAGTACGTTGGTGTTCAAACATACCTTCTTGCTCTTCAGGTAGGAGCGTTTGGCAGTGATGCGCCCCCTCCTGGCCTCCAGGTGACGTGCGCTGACTTGCAGTCTCCTCAGCTCCTCCCTCTCTGCGTCGTCGTCCTCCCCGATGGCGTCAGGACTCTCATACGTGTCGTAGTACACCACCTGGTCCTGGCATTCTGGACACACACACACGCATGGACTAGTGATGTGCACTGGGCTGTTACAGCTGGGAAGCGCCACCTATGTTCACAATGGTAAGCACTGTCCGCTAGACTGCACTGGATCCCAGCAGGGCTCCACTCCGACACTCCCGACAGAGTTGAGCAGTCACAGGCTGGAGCACAGTGAGGAGGAGGGCTCATTACGGAGATACTTAGCTAGCTCACTAGCTAGAGGTTATGCATTTGTCAATGGAAATATGCTTTACCAATATTTATATCCGTTCCCACACTCTGTAGCTTGGCGGACCTTCTGCATGCGTGTGTTAATGCACTTGCTTTTGATTTAACAGTAAACTCTTACGTACCCAGAGGTTATTCTTGCTTGTGGGGCAGTGTGTCAAATGTCAATCTGGGATAATGTGAGGAGTGCATGGCAGCAGTCACTACAGTAACAGACACAGTAGCACTGTATTGCAATGGGTCACATGAACGCCGCCGCGCTAATCCAGGGAACGCAAAACGCACAATGAAGCAATGCAACCGCGTTTCCTCGGACTGAGAGACTAGCCTAAATCTCTTGCATGCTCGCACGCACACACGCACTCACACTCACACACACACAGCTTCCCTAGTTGTCCCTAGTTGTCTGTGCCAGAGTTAAAGCTTTATGGTATAGCGCTGGGGAATGTTATAAGCAGATTGGCGTGATAGCCGCTAATCGAGCATGGCGGCGCATTTATAACTCCCAGCATGCAGCTCTGCATCAACGGTGAACCCTAACTGCTGTGACGGTAGGTGTGTATGGGCGACATGGCTTTGACGGACCACATTAGACCGGCAGCAGGTAAAGCCGTACCTGTCACCTGCCTACGGATGCTGTCCAGCTGAGCGGTGAGGAGCAGCTCCTCACACTGCAGTATGTCTGCCTGGATGTCATACAACTGCAGCTGCAGCTCATAGTACTGCGCCTCCAAGTGGTCCAGGCGCACCATTGCATCCTCGCCACTGCTGAGGCTCTGCATCTGTGTGCGAGGGGGACACAAGATGCAAGGTACAGCTCGGACATGGGTCGTATGAGATGAGCTAAGCAGTTTGTGTCAATATGAGAAAGTGTGTCAGAAGACCCTGGGTTATTCACTTTGCATAAATGATATGTTGTTATTCATAGCCATGAGAATAACCTAAAAACAAACCATTCTCAATCTGGGGTCTATGGTGTTTGTCCAGGGGGCTTGGGGGAAGGTAATAAAAGGGTAGCATAGGATCTAAGCAACCCAAACATTTGTATTTTAATGATTCTGTTCACGTTTGTATAACTGTGTATGTAGCCAAATTTAAACACAATGAATATTAACGCCTACACACATTTGAGCATCGGTGCATATTTGATGAATGCTCAGCACTGCCAACAGAAAAGAATACAAACTTAATAGTTCTGTATAACACATTATCTGTCATCTAAAAGGCTCCGCAGGAAGCTAAATGGGGGTCAGTAACCCCAGAAGGTTTGTGATAAGTCATAAACATACTGTAGGCACAAAAGAGAGAGAGAGAGAGAGAGAGAGAGAGAGAGAGAGAGAGAGCGATAGAGAGCGAGAGAGTGTGTGTGTTTGTGTGTCACTGCTCACTACCTCCTCTCGCAGAGCGTGTTTCCTCTGCTCCAGACATATCTCCCTGGCTCTCTGTAGCTGGAGGGTTTCCTTGGCGACCGAGTAGCGAAGCCGTTCCATGCGCTCGATAGCCGTGGTCCAAGCAGCCTTGCCGTATTTACGCTGGTCTACCTTCATGCGCTCATACACCCCTACGCTCACATGCACACACGCATTCATTTTAAGTGTACACGTGTATGGTTCTTATGGGGCTCTGTAAAGAGGAGATGAGTACTCATATAGGAGAGGGTGACACCTACTGGCTGCAGTTTAACACTGCAACTTCACAGGTTTTGTAAAACTGGAGTCATTCCCTTTTGCCCATTGTGACGGATTTAGGATTAATAGAATGTGAGATTATCAGACCAGAATAGCAAACAGTTGACTGTGTCACCGTTTATAGAGACACACTGTTGGCAGAGCTCTGTTTGATCAATAGGTTGTCCTTGTGATCTTTCTCTGTCTAAGCATGGCTGTCTAACACGTCCAACAATACCTTATCACATCAGCCCTAGCCTTCTCACACGCGTCAATAGCAGGCCACCGCTGCCAGTAATGGTGGGGGCTGATGATTTGGTAGGCAGGAATGTGTAATGGGAGTCGTGTGTGTGTGTGTGTGTGTGTGAGCGCGCGAGCGTGTGTGTGTGTGTGCGTGTACACCATGTGTGAACATAAGTTGATTTTCTCCACTGTGTAAGAGGACGTGACAGCAATGGCGCCATACCTTTCTGAGCCTTGGCGGTGATTTCAAAGTATTTGACAGTGAACTCCTGGATGTTGAGGACAGCATCCTGAGCCTTCTTCTGCCAATCACAGTCCTCCTTTCTCAGAGCATCAACCCGCCGTGGCCCCAAGTAATCATTGTCCATGGAAATCTGTTTGAACAGTTGTATTGCTATGAGTGAGACCAATCAAAGCAGGGCAGTGATGTCCAGTATACAGTATACACTATATATTCATCTAGACAGTGTTGAGGATTAACTATATCTAATAGCCTTACAATATACTATACACACACGCACAAGCACACGCACACACACACGCAGACACATGCACACACACACACGCACATGCACGCACACACACACACACACACACACGTGTTGCAGTCACCAGCATGGCTCAGTGGACACTATGGATTTACAACGCATGTTAATGATCCACCACCTTAC
This sequence comes from Amblyopsis rosae, assembly GCA_025399935.1. Taxonomy (NCBI): domain Eukaryota; kingdom Metazoa; phylum Chordata; class Actinopteri; order Percopsiformes; family Amblyopsidae; genus Amblyopsis; species Amblyopsis rosae. The sequence continues at coordinate 1,725,046 of JAODTR010000024.1, forward strand.
ATTTATCTTAAGAGGAAAGCTTAAGATAAATATTGTTGCATATTGTTGCATATTGATACAAATGTGTACTATTATCCTGTCTTTCTTCAAGGTTATGAGGCTAAACGTCTGTTGAAGGAAATGCAAGCATTCATTTGAAATTTTCTGAAGGTTTATACAGTCTTGTCAGATATAAAAAGCTTAATTTTTAAAAATGTGTTATGCATGCTTTTCCCCAAAATGTTAAGTGTATTTTACAACACGGTTTAATGAGTCACGTTCACCTTAAGTACACTGTGTTGATCCATCATTTTCATACATTTACAGCAGTGCACCTCAACTCAACTAGTGGCTGTTTAGTAGAATAACATCTTTATCTCAAAACCTCCCAGACGCATCCTGTGATCCCTTCAGAGCTTGAGAACAACTGATTGACAGAATTTAAATAATGCTATCTTGCGCCTGCTACCAGAGGCATTGCAGTGTTTGAAGCAATACTAAAAAGATAGGAGAGTGCTCTACTCTTTAGTGCTGAGGGACTGGGCTCTGAGGTTGAGCACACCCGCATAGTACATACATATTTAAAAACACATCTTGTACTTGCTAATTTACTGTGTCTTTAAATGTCTAAAGTGATCAGTCATCATTACAAACAGTATGTAGGCCAATGACATATTTGGTTATGCTCGTCGTTTCTGGTGGGCCAACCAATTCAAGCAGCACAACATGGTGGCCCAGTGGATAGCACTGTGGCCTCACAGCAAGAAGGTCCACAGTTCAAACCCCAGTTGACCCGACCCTTCTTTGTGGAGTTTGCATGTTTTCCCCATGTCTGCATGGGTTTCCTCCAGGTGCTCCGGTTTCCCCCACTATCAAAAACATGTCAGGTTCACCCTCCAGTCAGTGCTGTTGACCAGACACTGACATCAAATCTGGAGTCGGTCCCCAGGCGCCGCACGAGTGGCTGCCCACTGCTCCCTTTGGGCATGGGTTAAATGCAGAGAATGAATTTCTCCTAAGGGGGATTAATAAAGTATGATTTCTTCTCTTTTTCAGTTAATTTCCCCTTGAATGTTGCATACTGCTGAATTACAAAACTAGAAACTGCAAAAACAAAGTACTAAGCCTTTATTTTAAAAGAGCCTAATTAGAAAGCAATACCAAAGGAAAATGTGTATTTGTATAATGTGGTTAAAGTTATGATGGTAACGCCATTAAAATAAATATCAATACAATATTTACAACATTCCATAACTATCAAAGCTGGATATTGTAGTGATATTCACAAACATGTTCAGACAAATGTGAAAGGTGTCCCTAGTGTAAGTTAACCTAGTCCATAGTTACTTTGCCAAATATAAATTAATTAACTATAATCAAATCATGTAACCATGGAAACATCATCTGTCACAGTGAGAAATGAGACACAATGCCAGCATGAATAATTCAAAGTTGTCTTTCGTGTATTATTATACTTTAGAGAGAATGAACAACCTATCACAGAGAAGTGTTGAAAAGAGTGATGGTATTCCTGGGCCACTACATAATAAAAATAGGCAGGATCTCAAGAAGTTGAAACCTGCCCTTCTCCACTTAACTGTCCTAACTGGTTCCATGGTGTAATGGTTAGCACTCTGGCCTCTGAATCCAGCGATCTGAGTTCAAATCTCAGTGGGACCTGTGTTTTTTAACCATACGGGTTACTTTTATGGCATAGCATGAGGTTTCCATCGACTTGTGTTTGTACTGTATGGACAAACTCTGTATATATTCCTTTAGAAGTGACCTATTACACAAAACAGTTGTGTTATGTTATTCTGTCCTGATAATGCGTCCATGCATCAAAGGCTTCAAAGATGTCTATGAGAACAGCATGTTTATGGCGTGATGTGAACGTGATACTGTATATGATAAATGAGTATTGAAAAGCATAGTTCAGAGAATAAACCTTAGAGCAGATTCATCTGATGACCAAGGCGTAACATCTGTAACTGCTCCCTACCCATCGTACCATCAATAAACCTGATTCACTCCGCTCCTCGCTGAGTCCTTCTTGATCGAACAAAAAGAGTGTTCCAGAAGCGACACAAACTCTGGAAAACATATCTACTATCACTACATGATTCACAAATACTTCTAACCACTCTATCGTATATCTATATTTAGTATTTCACAGAAGCATAACTTTTAGAATTAGTGTTTTCCCCCAATCGCCATAAGCATGTTGAAGAGGGACTAACATTGCTATATTGTTTCTGACGTGAACAATATCGACATACACACTAATTTAGTGCCAGGGGCCCGTGTTAACTCTTCTCTGTTCCCTTTAGCCAACAAACACACACCAGGACCCCTTTAAATAAATGTACAGTTACAGCCAAGCCCACCAACGTTGGTGCCAAAACAGGACCATAGGTGAACAACTATTTCTATTCATTCACCAACACAACTAAAATGAAATGGAATGCTTTGTATGCTAAATCCAAGCACGAAAACCTCTGTGACTTTACTTTGCCCTCCGTATATTCATCCCTTTGCTCTACTGATCCCAGTGGGTCAGCAACCACCTGCCTATGAGCACAGACACATGACTTATTCATGTTCCTGAGAGACTGCAGGGAACTGGAGATCCACAAGGCTGTGTTCCATCTTAGTTTGTCACTGGACACCATCTGCCATATCCAGTATGTAAAGAAGAGACTGTATGGAAAAAGAACAAACACCTGTGTGTGTGTGTGTGTGTGCGTGTGTGTGTGTGTACGTGCACTTGTGTGCCCGTGTGCATATTGTACTTCACTGAGAGTGGATGCAGAGGGCTGATTATTTCTGATGCTTCATGTGTGAGTCGATGGGCTAAATATAAACTTCAGCACTGCAGTGGTTCAACAAAGCATCGCCTCCATTCACCCATTATTTTCCTCCAGTAGAAAATACCTCACGACCTTTTCCTTGGATAACATCTGAGCAATGACACATTTAATGTCACTATTAGGAAACACACACTGGCATGTCAGGTTAATCACCAGAGGCCCCACGATGCGATGTTATCACGATAATTATGCCACAATAGATATTATTGCAATTTTAAACATATTGTGATATTATTGCGATTTTAAACATATTGCGATATTTTGCAATTTATTACTTTTTTCAACTTCAAATTATGTATTCCTAGGAAAACTTTGTCAACATGGGTTTGTTCATCTCACATAAATTCTATTGCTGCAAAATGTGATTGTCAAGCCGACTTACTGACATGAAAATGTCATAAATATTGTATACAACAAGTTAAAATCTCAAATTTATATAAAGAAATTGCGTCCGTGTATCGATACAGTATCACCATGGGAAAAATCGCAATACTATGCTGTATGGATTTTTTCCCCCACCGTGCACATCATTATACAGCACAGAATGAGTGCGTGAATGTGTCGTGTGTGGGTGTTACCTTGATCTGTTGTCTGCGCAGCATTGCTAGCTCCCTCATGTCTCTAAAGGGTTGCAGAAGGTACTGGTAGAGTTGTGTGGAGGCCTCCAGCAGACCTCCATAGGCCTGGTCTTCCTCCTCATAGACCTCCAACAGGTCCACCATGCTCTCCATGGTCTTGTGCTTCTCTAGCAGCTAACGTGCACACACACATTACTCATTTAAACATACATCAGAATGATAGGATGACAGAGAAACAGCAGTTATGACAGATCATAAAAGTATTTTACCTTTAACATTTTAGTAATCTAACAGATGTTCTTATGCAAAACGACTTACAATAATTTCTCAAATTGTCATGGTAAGTAAGATTAGCTAATTGCTATAATTACTAATGCAGGCTAGCATATATAAATTGGTGTCTACTGTAAATCCTTTCCTTATTAATGTAAGACCCTGGCTCAACTGTTAATCACATTTGGGCAGGATGGTCTAGTGGTCTGGGTGGAAGGTTGTGGGTTTGAACCCCAGTGTTGACCTACCTGTAAGCATCCTTGAGCAATACAGTTGTCTTCATGAATATAATTTAAGTTATGTTGGGCTATTAAGTTTAATTGTTATAACAACTATAGTCACACACAAAGTGGAGGGCTGGCACAAAATAAATGAGATGTCAGAGAAGGAAAACAATCTAAATGTTCGCTCTATTATGATCACTGATAAATATGTTGCCTCAGTCTGTACTACCCACTGAAAATATTTACCAAAAACCAAATTAAAGGGATAAAAACAAATCATTTTTCATAGTAACTAGTAAAGGATGCTTCTAATAAAGCACTAGATACATTGCAAAAATAAACAAAAACTAACCAAATGTCCCCGTCCATTATACAATGTTGAATACAGAGCATCAACAAGTGCAAATAGCAGAATAAATGCATGCTGTCTTAAACAGCCTAGAACCGTCCTTCCTGTGGGGAATTATATCAATAACCACACACACAGTTTTGTCGGAGCAGATTTACCGTAAGCATCAAAAAATTAATTACCTCCTGTCTGTTATTTGAGCTGGACGATCAACTGGCCTAGTGTATGCAATGCGTGCAGTGCTTGCGTGAACAGTTAGCACACTACACCAAATTGCACTGCGCTTGTGTACGAATTGTCGACAAAGCTTTGTTACAGTGAACATAAGAGACTGGACTGTCATCCGATAAAGACAGGCATCAGCAATTCCTACTATTAGTAAATTACATGGAAAAATACATCCTCCAAACAAAGCAGAAATGACATACTGTGATTGGCATTTATTCAAGCAACTAGAGCAGATTATCTTGCGTTGGTTAGTTTGAGATAGTGTGGTTCTGCAGGGGCAACAAGCACTTTTTCCTGTGCATCTGCTTCTCTACCTGCGTATTAGGTCTGTGCCATGAGAACAGTGTGAGTAGCAAGTGGTTTCTGCCTGTCCTCCTAATGGCCTTAGTTCACTGGCAGACGGGAGGAAAGGACTTGTCACACAAACATAAAAAATGTGCTCTAGTGTTGAACACACACGCACGCACACGCACTAACACACACACACGCATACTCACACACACACACACGCATACACACACATACAGAGAAGAGGGAAAGATTTGACAAGACACACAAACATAACAAAGATTTGATCTAGTGTTGAGCGCACACACACACACACACACACACATGCATGCGTGCATGTGCACTAAAAACACAGGCAAGACATTCTATCTGCTGTGAGCTTGTAGCAGTTGCTCGTGTTCGGCCTAGTTCTTGGACCTAAGGCTACATTAATCCAACATAATTGATTGGTAGGAAGATTTGAGCTCTGAGGAGTATATCGGTGCAGTGTATGTTTACACTAAAAGGAATTATTCACCCCCATCGATCATTGCTGTAGGTATTTATGCTGTCTTCACTGCCTTTTAGGGACTGTACTTGGCAAGTCTGTGTTAAAGACACAAAGCAGCATTGTATAACATTTTGCCTTATTTGACAATATAGAATATGACACATCATTTAGATTTTTGACTTGATTTACTGAAATGGAAAATCAGACATGTTTTTGATACTGTTAAGAAAAACTATGCATTCACACACAAGGACGTGAACAGCTCCTCAAGAACGAGATCAACTCACCCACAAATGTCAGCACGCCAGTGCAGTAGCATATCTGAGCAAAATGTGTGTTTTGGAGGGCACTATACAAAATATCGTATTGTCCCATTAATATGATATTACATTTGTGTTAAACCGTTAACTCTGTAGCATCTTCCCTTCAGTTATAACATTAACCGCTCCTGCTTGGCCAATAACCAGAACCAGAAAAGCATCGATAATATAAAATAAATAACAATCCTATTTAGCGATTATGTATTCAGCACATTAGTATTAGGTACTTAGTATTCAGGCCATTAGGAACGTTGTTTGATGACTGAATGATATATTGACTTGTAGTAGACTTATGACAAGATTCTGTAACAATTCTGATATAATTTTGGTTGCTTACAATTGCTGGTGTATGACCTGTCCAACTACTGATAAATGTACTACATGTAAGTCGCTTTGGATAGAAGTGTCTGCCAAATGCCGTAAATGTATAACTGCAACTAATTTCTATTCTCAAAATACACATTGCTAACATGTTTGCAAAACTGATTGCTGTCTCAATACTGGTATTGAATAATCCAGTGAAATATTAAAACTCTGATTTGTAGAATAGAACATTATAGAGTATTTCATATCAATCTTTCAATATTTTTAGACATAATGTGTCCAAAAACAGAGTGCGTAGGCCTACATTGAGAATATAATGTACTACCTGTACACTGATCTGCGTTGCAGACACGATAAATTGGATACAAGTTACAACTAGGTTATTAACAAATAACAGTGATGATGACCATATATCTGGTTTTGTGCTATAAAGTATAATGATTCAATGTTAACAAAATGTTGACAATAATAACCGCTGCTATCTAATTATTTATTGGCGGTAGACTACACAAGTATAGTAGCCTACATAAAAAGAGGGCATGGTTTTGTAAAGCTTGTTAAGGATGGGTCCTTAATTCAAACAACCAACCCAGTCCCAACCCCCACACATATCCTATATATTCCTCACTCAGCAGATACAGAATCAGGAATAAGGAGTGTAAGTGAGTCAGAAAAAGAGAGCTGGTATTGGATTTTGTATCATTTGAACAAACGCTATACAAAGTGGATGGGACATGTTTTAAATAACCGAGAATGGCCTAGTATGTCATAAATGCTATTATCAGGGAACACTTTTCAATGAGTGTTTGCAAAGTCACTGTACAGCAGCAACCTGTGAGCCTGGAACCCAACGAAAATAGCTCTACTCATACCGTAATTATGTGGAAATAGCCTAATAGTGTCACCATATGAGATAACAGGACCATTAGGGCCTTCATATGCAAACTGGTGTCTGAACATTGCAAACACTGAAGTTACAACTTTGAAAATGTGATGTGAAAGTGTGTGATCATGTAGCCTACTCAATGTAAAATTACAGTAAGCTTATTCCTGCAGTATTGCCTTTTCATAGCATCTGCTGCTTTTACAGCTGAGAGGATCAAGTGCACACCTATGGTAAGCTCTGTAACACAGTGGTTCTCAAAGTGGGGTCTGGGACTCCCCAATGGTCCGCGACCTAGAGGTACGCAAAATAATCATCTATACATTCTTTCTAGTTTTTTATTTAGAAAAAATATATCTATAGCTGTAATGGCGACCATTTGTGCCAATAAAACAAGCATATTGTGTCCATTACTCCCACTTACGTTATCTTTGGGCAAATAGATCCTCTAAGAGTATAAATGGTAGAAAGCACTAAATCAGTGTTACAATTATGAAGGAGTCCTTGGAAAATGTCCCTTTGTATGGGACCCCTTGTAAGTTTGAGAACTCCCGCTGTAACATATGCACGTACTTGCTATGATAAGCTGTACAGTGTAGTTCTAGACCCTGGACATATGATGGTTCTTTTCACCCAAGACAATCCAGATGGTTCTATCTTCAAGTGCATACCAATGCATTTGTCCCTAATGCCATCCTACAGGTAAGGTAGAACTTTCTTTGAGCAGCTATTACAGAAAATGCTATATGTCAGGCTAGGGCAGCACAACATACCTCCTGCAGGTGTTGTTTTGCACGGTTGAGCGCTTCTTCATACCCAGATTGTCTCAATTCACTTAGGCTCTCGTAGTACTCATCCGGGTCGTCGGTTTCTGTAAACAAAACCTGTGACAAAATCTTCCAGCCGCACGTATCCAGAGCATGACCTAGGTACACTTGTAACTTGTAACACAGGTCATTCATTTCATCCTCGGAAACCTCTGCGGCGCCGAAAAGAACCGTCCACATTCCTGTTGGTTCTTCTGGAAATACTGGAAGGCACTGTTCCAGGTCCGAGTTTATAGAGCACAGCTGTAAGTGAATAGTCCGAAGGTCCTGGAAAGAAAAGAGTCCAGCCCAGCTGCAGTCTTCTCTGCTCAAACTATCGAACTCTTCCAAATCCAAACTGTCCACAGTCGAATAGATTTCGTGATCTTTGAGTGCTTCCAACACCTCGATGTCGGGGCTGATTGCTGCATCTATACTCGCATCATGACATTTGGAAGGGCTTAATGTTAATGGAGACGTTGTCATATAGCTGAACCCTTTAACCACAACTGCCTTGCTGGCGTTATTTTTCACTAGACTTTTGGGCCGTTTTGTTTTATCCTCCTCCTCTTCGTGGGGAGTCACGTCCACCACAACCCTAACAATGCTTCTCCTCTGTACTGTTCTGTTGTGACATGTAATAGCAAATTTACCCTCCACTTCGTTCCATGCGACGATAAACACGAATTTATGCTTTTCCTTCTCCTCAAAAATATTTGGGCGCACGGCCACCCACCCTGACTCCAAATGATCCTCCATTGCGAAGGACATATTTGATGTAGGCTACACAAATATAACAGCTAATTGAGGTAAATTACTTACACTGAGCAGTGAGTGTTAGCAGAGTTACGACGACACTTCAAATGTTTGTCTGACCTACAATCCTTTCATGAAGCGTATGAATTCAGTGCGCCGTCCATCCCTGCCCACCTGCGTACACGACGCCTGACCTGGCAACCAGTTATCCGACTGTGAAACGAATGTTTTTTTTATTCGCTTTGCTTCTACACCGCAAGATTCAGATCTGCACATGAGGGCGTTTGTTTACGAGGCACACATGTCCAACGACAGATCGGGATGCTTCTGTTAGCGCTGCTCCGTTATTCACTAAACCTTGGTTGTAGCAGACCCTCTTTATTTTGAGAAACTGCAAGCGGTATCTAAAAGCTGAGTCCATCATGTAATGAAGTTGCTAAAATGCACAATATTGGCAATAGAGTCAAATTATACGCGGTAGCATCCCTTAGATCGCAAAATGTTTTGCGTCTTCTTTTGCAGACCTACGTAAAATACTGAGAATTTCAATTTGATCTAGGGACGTAGGGACGTGCTGACGTTGGCTTGCGCTGCAGGATGTTTTGCAGTAGTTGCTCAAATCCATGTTGTTAAGAGCTCAAACAGCTCAGGCCAGGTAGGACCATATAACTAAATACCGACTAGGCTGTAATATGATTTATTTATATTATATGATTATATGATTATATTTTTATAATACGATTATATACCGGTATAATTTAAATTATAATAAAATACTAGGCCTAATAGGCTATTAAGCCTAACAACAAAAACAATATACTACTACTACTACTACTACTGCTACTACTACTACTACTACTTCTACTACTACTACTACTACTACTACTACTACTACTAATAATAATAATAATAATAATAATAATAATAATAATAATAAAAATAACAATTATCTTGAATTAGATGTAGCTATTATTTATACTATTCCACTATTTAAATCCCTCTTTTCTGTTTCAATTAAAGATTTGGCTGGCCACTGGGTGTAATAATCTCCAAATGTGATTGGAGTGGACTGGACTATGGGAATGAGTGACAATAACTATTATCTTCTGAAAATTTTAACAGAATGTGTGGTGTATGAATGGTGCATCAATTAATTAAGTACAGTTTGCTGATTTTAAACCAGTAAATCAAAGATGCGATGTGAGAAACCAGTAAATAACTGCTTTATGGTATTTAATATGACACTTTTATACTGCCCTTCAGAGGGCAAATTGAGGTATTACAGAAGAAGAATATAAGAAATCACACCAGTAGTCTATAGGACACAAACAATATCTGTAGGGGCCAATATGCTGCTGTATTATATTTATGTTCTCTGTTTGTACACTGCTGGATCTGTGACTATATGTTTGGGCCTTCGTGTATTAAGGTAGCAAATTCACTGTTGGTTTTTGACCACTAAGGCGGCAGGTATGATTGTGTTTTGCTGTAGTGTAAGCAATGGACTTAAATGTACTTGGAGATAAATAAATTGATAACTACAAAGTAACAAAACACAGCATGTAGGCTTGTTTCTTAGACACAACAAACTGCAGTAAGCGCGTCAGCCAGGTCAATCCTGGCTAGCCTACAACATCGTAGCAGCCCAACATTTTGGTTGGGCTTCTACAATATCTTATATTATATTCTTAAATACAATTGGGGCTATATATTTCTATCCAATAGCCTTTTTTAACCAGGAACATACTATTGAGATTAAAAAGCCTAATCAACACAGTTTCAAACATATAAAAATCACAACATTGTACAATGAAAACATGAACACTTAAATAACAGAATTAGAAATCATCTATATTTTGCACAGCTACATTTTTTACCAATACTTTTATATATATATTAATCTTAGATCTCACCAATGCATGCTGAATTGATGAGTGACACTACCAGACTCACACCATGTTTCATCTTTTCACAGATGAAGCCATTGGTGTTCTTCTCTTTGAGCGAGCTCAATACTGCTGAGGCTCGGAATCTTCATCTGGGGGCCTGATCAACTCTTTTTGTATTTTAATGCAATGACAGGGTTTGAAGGGTGCATGCCTACAACTAGCACTGAAATCCTCTTCATCCGTCAGAATATAAGGCTTCATTGTACTAGCACAAAAACTATTATTTGCCATCCTTTTATCTTTATTTGGACAACAGCATTTTCATGCGTATAGGTTGTAAAGAGCCAACTACACAAAGGTAGGCCTAATTATTTCTGACAGCAACCTTCAGAAATGTGACCCAGTCCTACAAATTATTCATTGTTCATTCATTATGCATTTCATAGACATAAACGGTTTCTAAATATAATAGGCTAACCACAACAAAACATAAGCATGCAGTTTGAGCAATCACAGGTGGGCTAAAAGAATAAAGATTTTTAGGCGTAATCAATGTGACTTGATTTATTCATCAACACATCCACATACAGTTCACAATCACAGCCTGTTTCTGCTATCTACTGTAAATAAGTGGTCCGGTCATCAGATCTCAACCTGAATCTATCAAACCAATGTGTGTATATTTCTGAGCACTTGTCCTGAAGGGGGAGCTGCTGCATCATAGCTGCTATACCGTATTTATAAAATAGGTTTGTTTTCCTATATGCGTCACTTCCTGGCGGGCTACTCTAAACTGACCTGAGGGTTGATATATAAGCAGATATTTGAGAGAGAAATTAACAATAACGTCAAACAAAAATTAACTGACTTGTCTGAGTTGATACTTATAGACGCGATTACTTCAATTAAATAATAGCGTCTATTCAGGTAACGCGGCATCGGTTTTATAAAATAATTTGTTTAGCGTACCGATACCGTACTGTAAACAAATGGTAAACAGCATACCGGCTACCGTACCGTTAGCAGGCTCTTTTATACAAAGCGTTACCATTTACCGTAATCCGGTAAAAGGTACGGTACATTTGTCAATCATAACTGACTATTAGGTCATATGGCAGTCGTTGTAAATTAAAATGTAGGCTCTACTATTGCAAATTGAACATTTCTTTTCTAATTGTAATATCCTATCTAATCAAAATCAGCATCGCAACTCTTATATTTAGTAGTTGTACCGATAGTGGCTGGAGATGGACCCATCTCATGACTTGGGACTCCTTGACCACAATTCAGAGCCTGAGACCCTGGATAGCCAGACTTCTGAGAGGCCCAATGGAGAGGTCACTTCCCCATCAGATATGCTAAGGTTCCCATTAATACTCCTTCATATTTATAGTAATCAAGTGATGATTTAGGACACACTGCCCATGCATTGAATCACTTATTAATATAATATATTACATTTCATTTTTTACTTTTTACTTTCAGAATAAAAGATCAGATGTCCAACAGGTGCTTTGAAATGGCAGTGCTGCTCAATGCAGGTTAGTACATTATTACTTGTATGTACCTCAGAACATACCTGCTTGATTGTGTTTTCCCCCCTAACATATGTTAATTTTTTTATATTGTCTAAATAGGAAAAGTCAAACGATCCTGTAGTACAAGTGAAGCTGAAAGAGAGTTGTAAGTTTGACACCAGTAATATCATGCTCTATCAACAAGGACTATTATTAATGTGATCTTTCATATTTCCTGGTTAAAGGCCTGATTATGTCACTGAGTTGGAAGATGCCAAGACAATTCATTTTAACAAGACAATGACCCTGCACAGGTAAAATCACTGTGATGTCTGCGTGATTTGCTATATATTTGAGTGTAGTAATTTAACAATAAAGCATAGAGCATTGCTATGGTTTGTTTCCCAACAATCATTTGATTTGTACATTTCAGAATGCAGATGTGGCATGCGATCACAGAGAAGCTGAAAGAGAACGATTCAGAGTCTGTGTGAGTCATCTGTCAAATCAACTATAATAATTAGCACAGAATTGGCATACTATGTTTATAGTTTGTTTATAAGTCTTAAGCTATCTATTTCACAGTGCAATGAAAGAAATAGGTGATCGCTGCATGGCCTTCTCTTCACATATAATAAAACTTCAAAAAGTAAGCATTTCCATCTGCTGTTTACAAATAAATGTATTTCTAGCTTCTCTACATTGATATTGTATTGACATGAATGCAAGGCGTTCATCATGTTCTGTCATCAAATCAATATTGTATTTTTATTTTCTATATGATTTTATTTTACAACTTGTTTTAATAGGAGTCGAAAGAGCTGGAGGATCTTGTCATAGAGATCCAGAAGCAAAGACTTGGTATGTTACTATCATTGTACTGTTTCAGATTAAATGTTGTGATTGATATTAACTTTGCATAGCTTTATATTTTTATATAGCCTATAGCTTTTAATTGTTTGAAAATGTAAATTATTTTCTGTATTATTAGAGCTTGTTACACTTTAATGTGGTCACAGCTCTTGAGCATCTTGCAACTGAATCTTTCCTCAGAGTTGAAGCGACTTACTCATGAGAAAATGAAGGAGATTGATGAGCTGATGTACAAGAAAGAACACCCAGATATGGAAAAGTACAAAGCTGCTCTGCAAAAAGGCCAGGCAAATCTGCAGAAATACAAGAACATGGCAAATATGACACAGAACGTTCTGCGGGTAAATTGGACCGGAATCTACCAAATTATAAATTGTATCTGTAGCTATGAGACTACTTCAAATCTGTGTGTTGTCACTCTTAGGGCATTCTTCTAGCCTGTCGTGTGAATTGGCTGGATGACCCCAAAGTTCGAGCCATTGTCATGACATTGGAGGACCTTCCCATCTCAGATTGAATTGTTTAACAATGTGTTTATATCGTTTAAATGTAAAGTACCTGTAAATAAAGACACAATGACCGAAACACATTTGGTAGTCTCTGTTGTGCTAAGAATCTATTATATTATGATGAAATATGTTTAGTTGAATTCCACTAGAGGGCGATACAAGGAAAGTCGAAGGTGCTCTATATGTCACAGAAGAAGATTGGGGTTTGCACGTGTTAACGTTAGCTACGAATATTATATTCTATTGTTTATTTTGTTGTGATATTTGTCTGGATTTATATAAGTCAATATGCCGAAGGTTAAGTCAGAGAAGAAAAGCAGACCGCACCAAGAAGTCAAAAGTCAAGGTATGTAAGCTTTGACTTGGAAAACGACCAAACCCGCTGTCCGCTAAAGTGTTGACCGCTGTCGACCAGGCCCATATTCTTCATACAAAATAATACTGCATACCGTTTATATACCTCTGCAAATTATAATTGTTTGGGAAATCTACGTTAAATAAATGAAGATGTTAAACCCTGAGATCGCGGTTTCCTAATCTTACTGTTACACTACAGGTATCATGTTTAACACTGGTATTGGCCAACACATCTTGAAAAATCCCCTGGTTGTTAATGGAATAATCGAAAAGGTAAGATGGACTTCTGTTTATCGTAATGATTCAAAATGTACGGTACCGTAATGTAATTCTTGAAAGGGGGTGCAAGATATGTGATAAACGAGTATGTTGCAAGGCAAAATACCGTTAGGATTAATTGAATTAATTTCAGTCAGACTTGCAGGACAACATTTGACCCTTTACGGTACTGTTCAGATATACCCATATGGTGGTCAGAGAAACATTTCCATTGTCATTAATATAAACAAATCCACCCCCAATACAATCAGCTTTATATGGAATTAATCATTCAGTCTGTTAACATGCAATAGCTGATTGTAATGTGCGTTTCACTGGGAAGCCACAGGTGTCTTCACCTGTGGCTTCCCAGTGAAAGGATCACCTGTGTGACATGACCACTGGCTGGGCCGCTGGCACAAAGAAATCCTAATGATGAAAATTTTTGTTGTTTTTTAGGCTGCTCTTAGACCCACAGATGTGGTTCTTGAGGTGGGACCCGGTACTGGTAACATGACAGTGAAATTGCTGGAGAAAGCCAAGAAGGTGAGGTGGTGTATTGATTATGTGTGTAAGAAAATGGTGTTAGGACAAAAACTACAGTTTAACAATGCAAGCTGCTTTGAATTCGTTAAAGCCCACAGTTTACTTCAGGCAAAACCAAATGTAGTCTCTTTAGCAAAACGGTGAGTTTTTGACTGCTGTGCCATATCGATATTTGGCTCCTCACCCTATAGTGGGTCCCCACTAGAGAGAAAGTGTCATACTGTCATACCTACAATCTGTCTTCCAACTATTTTCTTAGTTTTTTTAAATAAACCTGGTTCCCATATGGAGTGTAATTAGTTTGGGCTGTGTGTAGGGATGTTTTCATATAGGCCTATTGAAATGTCTTCAGTATATGAAGGTATTTATTTATGTCTTCATATACTGAAGACATTCAACCATTCGTCTAATAGTACTTAATACTTAGCTGATTGTAGTATGATGCATGATGTCTTTTGAGAAAATAGGTAAATCTCAACCCAAATATCATAACTGCTCTCAATTCCTCAGGTAGTGGCCTGTGAGTTGGACTGCAGATTGGTGGCTGAACTCCAAAAGAGGGTGCAGTGCACGTGAGTTCCATCTGGAGCATTCAGACATAATGATCCCACTGAAGATTGTGGGGCAATGCAGCAGCCTGATGTTAAAATGAGGATTGTATTTTTTTTCAAATGAGTATTCCTGTAAAAAATGTTTTCCCCACCCTATAGACCCATGCAGCCTAAACTTCAGATATTAATAGGGGATGTGCTCAAAACAGATCTCCCCTTCTTTGATGTCTGTGTGGCCAATTTACCCTACCAGGTAAAAATACATGTAGCCAATACTGTTCAATCCTGATGACGCAGCAATTTGAAGTCATTTGAAAAGTACACTATGCCTTTAACTTGACCTCTCTTTATTCTGTAGATTTCTTCGCCATTTGTCTTCAAGCTTCTGCTACATAGACCGTTCTTTCGGTAAAAAAAAAATTTTGAGGCACGCCAATCATTTCAAGGTATGTGCGGTAATTCATATATTTGGCTTTTATTTTGTATTTCTCCCCCTGGTCAGGTGTGCAGTGCTGATGTTCCAGAGAGAGTTTGCTATGCGGTTGGTTGCCAAGCCTGGAGACAAGCTGTATTGCAGACTGTCTATAAACACACAGCTTCTGGCCCGTGTTGACCATCTCATGAAGGTCAGTGTGGGGCACAGTGTGAACAGAACCGACCAATGTGTGCCTCTGCTTAGCAACAGTATCAACAACAGTCACATTGTATCAGATATTTCCGATACAACGGTCCTATGTGGACTGTGGTTTAAAGCCAATCACACTGAATTTTGTTAGTTATGAGCCTTGTTACGTATTATCAGGTTACAATGTGCATATAACCCGGATATGGAATCTCCTCTCAGTCTAAATAATTTTAAGCAGTAAATTATTGTGCATTCTTAAATCTTCAATATAACACATTTAACAAAAATTGAGTCAATGTGTAGGCTACTTCCCTAAAGTAGGCGTGACAAGCTTGTAGCATCATACTCAAAAAGACTTTGCTGTAATTGCTGCCAAAGATGCTTCAACAAAGTATTGACCAAAGGCTGTGAATACTTATGTACATGTGATTATTTATTGTTATTTTTAATGAATTTGCAAACATTTCTAACTTTTTTCACTTCATTACGTATTATGTGTTGAATGTTGAGGAAAACATTTATTTTAATCAATTCTGGAAAAAAGCTGTAACAAAGTGGAAAAAGTGACGTTCTATATTTTTTAAATAATTTTTAAAGCTTTCAGTGTGGCAAATGTTACTCTAACTTTGCTCTAATAAGTATTTTACTTCTGACTTAGAATGATTGTGTGTTGAGAAAAGGCACTCACTACCACATGACGAAACTAAACAAAACTCTTGTAGCCTCACTGAGACCTGTGTTTTATGCAGCCTTGACCTACACACAAACCTCCATCACAGGACACTTCATATCTTAATCTCGTGCCATTCTGGGATCCTTCCATTCAAAAGTATTTATCATAATGAACCAATACATTTTAATCAAACTTCCTTACACTTGATTGGACAACTTTATCTCACACATCCACAACATTCAACACTGGTAGAAATTAAACGGGTCTAATCCAGTCAATGTTGTAGAATATCAAATATACGTTTTATTTAATTTCTGTTTTCCTCATGGTCGACATGTCTTTGAATTGGGGCGTTCTGGTCTGATAGAAATAAACTTAGCTAGATCACCATGATGAAACAAGGCTAACTTAATGCAAACCTGTGTCTCAAACTTTCATTGTTAATTCTGATTTAATGAAAGTAAACTGTAAAACCAAACTTTGTACTCCCCACTTGTAGGTGGGCAAGAATAACTTCCGTCCCCCTCCAAAAGTGGAGTCAAGTGTTGTCCGGATAGAACCAAAGAACCCTCCTCCTCCTGTCAACTTCAAGGTGAGGCAGTATCCCTGGCAAACATTGCTGTAGATGAATATATTTTTGACCACTGTGATTGTCTTTGTATTGTGGTATGATATTGCAAGTACATGCTGATGGTTACTTCTTGCCAGGCCCCCCTAGGAAGAGGTTTTTAACCTCAACGAGTTACTTTGATGCGTTTATTTCATGCAGGAATGGGATGGACTCGTCAGAATTGCCTTTGTGAGGAAAAACAAAACCCTGAATGCTGGTTTTAAGTAAGTCACATCTACTGAATTCATGCTATGTTTGTATATTACACAAATGTCACAGCCTACAAGAAAAATACTTCATTATTGTAAAGACTTGTAACCTTCATTGAATGTACAGATCCACTGCAGTCGAGCAGCTATTGGAGAAGAACTACAGAATACACTGTTCTGTACACAATATCGTGAGTAAGCCTTTCCTGTTATTGATAGAAACAACTCCTGATTAATTCTGGCCGATTTTGGTAAAATAAATCAGTTGTTGCCAAATGCAGTGATGGTGTTTACAACATAATACACGTGTCAAGATTTGGACCAGCATCAATTCCTAGCACTATTAAATGGCCAAATACACCAGTATTGTTTGGTTTCACTTAAAGCACCATGTTCTTGTCAACAGGAAATCCCACCAGACTTCAGCATCACCAAGATGGTTGAGGGTGTTCTGCAGGAGGTAGAGTTCAGTGAGAAGAGAGCTAGGTCCATGGACATTGATGACTTCATGGTGTAAGTGTGTATGTTTGCCATGTGATTTGTACAGTAAAATGTACATTTGTTTAATACTTCATTATTCTATTTCATTCAGACTTCTTCATGCATTCAACTCTGCTGGGATCCACTTCACCTAAATGCCTGCTTTCACTACTGGTGCTAACATTCTGCAAGCGGATGTGGCACCCCTCCTGGATTGCATGAGGATTGAAATGTGCTTAAAACTCCACATAAACAGCTTCTGGACTTATTTTATGCTGCGTATATCGTCTGGGAGAACCTGAACCTGTGAATACTGCTGGAAAACACTAGTATTGGTTTGAAGGGTGTGTTAAATTACCTCATATTGAGATTGTATAAACAAAGTTGGAATGGTTGTCAATAGAAATGGTTTAATTGCTAACCATGTGACACCTAAGCATATCACTGTTTCTTAAATCCATCTTTGGTCACTGGGTTGTGAAAGCATTGTAGGTTCCTTCATATTTATCTCAATAAAACCTACCATCTTGATCAGGTTGGTATCAAAAGTCCTTGATGTAGCCTTGATTCCTTAGTCAATTCTAATTGCCCTGATTAATCAATCACCTTGCTTCTAATTTAAAACAGTGAAAACAATGAAACGATCTTTTTTAATTTCTTCATCCAGCATTACAGCCAGTGCACACTGAGCAACATGTTTACAATGGTAGGTCAATGTTATTAGCTGTTAAACATTCCTCTTCATTTTTATAACGAATGGCAGGTGAAAAGACATTGTTATTCAAGTTATTTGCCACGCAAACTACAGGTCAAAGGTCAACTTAAAACAATTGTCTACAGGTAATGAAACAAGTGGGGCTTGACTCGAGGATTCTTCCGTTTAGTTTAAAAAGAAATAATGGGAACTACAAGACTGGACCTAAGGAGACGTCTACTGTACAGTGCCAGTCATGCCAAGGACCCAAAAGCACGTTGAGGTGCACATACACATTCCTAGTGCACATGCATTACGTTAACCAGGGGTACTACAGACCGCTATGGTGTACCTGAAAAGGTAATGTATAAAATAAATACAACATGGGACTAAACTTAAGTGAATGACAAAACAAAAACTACCTAACGGTGACCAGAGTGGGACATGGTCAGTCAATCCCTTGATCTTGCTTGTACATGAAACAAGTCCTGTCCTTTGTTCTCGCAGCAGCTAGTGACATCGTGGGCTGTCTTGTATGTCATTTAAATCTGCATGGCAAGCAGCTTCTAGAAAGCACATGGCCTCTTGGGATTGATCTGCTTACTGGCCTGTTCCTCCTCTTGCAGTGCAGAACGGAATGACTTCACTTTGTCTATTCATGGAGCATAGCAAAAAAAAAAAAATCTTAATTCATGGTTCACAAGATATATTTACCACATTTACAAGGGAGTGCTTCCATCTTAGCTTGGCTATCATAGTCTGGAAACCCTAGTCACAGCCAGCCACCCTGTTGGTGGTCCATTTAGGGTGGGTTAGCGAGACGACGTTCAGTCGAGCGTGTTTCGCCTTCATTAGTCTCTTGTGGCAGACACCTTACATTTAGAATAATATTGTATAGTCATTTCATACAGAAGCAGTTAATTCAGACAAATCAAGAAATGCACAATAATGACCCAAATTATTTAGGATTAACTTTAATGCCTTTTTTTTTACTGGTGAAAATATGATAAAAGGTGTTTCAGGCTAATGTTTCGATAACAAAGTACCTCGTAGCTCAGTTAGGATGTCTATCTTCTGGTCAAGGATCTGCTCTAGCTGGGTGGCATAGGAGTCTACGTCGTAATCCACCTCCTCCGTCATCTCCAACAACACCTTCTCATCCTCCAGCCACCGGATAGACTCCTGTTCAGACAAAAAGCATATAGAGCACGTACATTGGAAGTAGTGTACCTGTTTCCTGGTCCTCTATCATATGCTGACCATTTGTGCACAAGCCACAAAAGGATATGGATATATATATACATATATATATACATATATATATATATATATATATATATATACATACATATATACATATATATATACATATATATATATATACATATATATATACATACATATATATACATACATACATATATATATACATACA